>JAGHKM010000148.1:0-27840 GCA_019097785.1 Fraxinus excelsior
TTTCTGTAGAAATAGTATTCTTGCTTATTTTGATGATCCTCGATACAGAAGAAAGAGTTCGGGCATTACTAAATATGGGACTCTAGAAATGCATTCAATCGTCAAAAAAGAGGATTTGATTGAGTATCGAGGAGTCAAGGCATTTAGGCCAAAATACCAAATGAAAGTAGATCGGTTTTTTTTTATTCCCGAGGAAGTGCATATCTTACCCGGATCTTCTTCCATAATGGTACGGAACAATAGTCTCATTGGGGTAGATACACAAATTACTTTAAATATAAGAAGCCGAGTAGGCGGGTTTGTCCGAGTGGAGAGAAAAAAAAAAAGAATTGAACTTAAAATCTTTTCTGGAGATATCCATTTTCCTGGAGAGACCGATAAGATATCTCGACATAGCGGCGTTTTGATACCACCAGGAACAGGAAAACGAAATTCCAAGGAATCCAAAAAATTGAAAAATTGGATCTATGTTCAACGGATCACACCTAGTAAGAAAAAGTATTTTGTTTTGGTTCGACCTGTCGTCACATATGAAATAACGGACGGTATAAATTTAGCAACACTTTTTCCCCCGGATCTGTTGCAGGAAAGGGATAATGTGCAACTTCGAGTTGTCAATTATATCCTTTATGGAAATGGAAAACCAATTCGAGGAATTTCTGAGACAGATATTCAATTAGTTCGGACTTGTTTAGTATTGAATTGGGACCAAGACAAAAAAAAAAGTTCTTCTAGTGAAGAAGCCCGTGCTTCCTTTGTTGAAATAAGGACAAATGGTTTGATTCGACATTTCCTAAGAATCGACTTAGTGAAATCCCCTATTTCATATATCGGAAAAAGGAATGATCCATCGGGTTCAGGATTGCTCTCTGATAATGGATCAGATTGCACCAATATCAATCCGTTTTCTTCCATTTATTCCAAGGCAAGAATTCAACAATCCCTTAACCAAAATCAAGGAACTATTCATACGTTGTTGAATAGAAATACGGGATTCCAATCGTTGATAATTTTGTCATCATCCAATTGTTTTCGAATGGGTCCATTCAACGATGTAATAAAATATCACAATGTGATAAAAGAATCAATTAAAATTACAAAAGATCCTCTAATCCCAATTAAGAATTCGCTGGGGCCTTTTGGAACTTATATATCGATAGGCGGTTTTTTTTTTTTAATATTCTAATTTTCTTTTTTCCATTTCCTCATCAAAATCCTGATTAGATAGTTGTAGGCTAGAGGAGGTGACTTATTCGGAATTTTAATTGCAATATCATGATTTCTCAATAGATGATACATTTCCTTAGCCTCGCTTTTATACTTTCTCAAATGTGTCACTTCTAGATGCATTGCCTAAAGATGTTTTCAGTATTGTAGAAGGTTATATCACAAATTCATTTCATATTTTCAATAAGCACGTAATTTTTTAACACATTTCACAACCCGTACTTTTTTAGCTTCTCATCTAAGGATGTTAAAAGGGTGTATAGATCCAAGCATATATGATTAAGCAAAAAAAATAAAATGGCAACACTTCACAATAGATCACATAACCTAATCAAAACATACACCACACATGAACATAGAAAATGTGGTATTTTAAATACATTCAAAGTATTTTTCAATTTCTAAAAAAGTTGAGAGTATCACAAAAATTAACTCCTACTAGAAAAATACCACTTAATAAATATTGTTGATTTTACGAAAAAGGATTAAAAGTTAATCAAGTTAAAAAAAAAAAATGTAAAGCTTTTTAAAAATTTATTTAATCATTGATAGATAAAAATATTTTTAACTATCTTAAAAATAATTTAATTACACGGAAAAATCAAGAGTATTACAAGAATCACCTTGTAATTTTTTCTTATTTTCATTTCAGTCCCAAACGCACCTCCACGCACGGGACAAAGATTCAAATTTTTCATTTTTTTTTTATATAAATCTGGAATGCATAGAGTCCCCACATGTACGCAGAGCGTGCAGATTATGCCTTGCCTTATGAGTTCTTTAAAAAAAAAAATTAATAATAATAATTTATTTCTTCCTTTCAACTAATTTTGACGTTTCGAGTTTACTTGTATGGTTAGAATTTGCATCATCAATTTCTAAGGCATTGTTTGGGACACCAATAGGAGAGTGGGACTCAAATTATGTTACTGTTAATCATCTTCTAAAACACGCAAAAAATCCAAAATTTCGACTAAACTTTGGAGGCCATAACTTCTTTATTTCAAAGTCAAAATTACTCATCTTTATACTATTGTAAATATCTCAAGAAGATCTAACCATCCATACCAAATGGGAAGCATGAAAGGTAAAGTAAAATAAATTATCACATTATGAAGTTTCGGGTTCTTAAGCTAGGGCTTCTATTTTCACCCAAAATACAAAGCCAAACAGTGCGAAATTTTGCAGACATGTCCTACATTCTAACATGAACATATTGTGTAAATTTCACGAATTTATGTGAAGTATTTCATAACTTGCCATTAAAGGTGTTCAAAATACATGCAATTTCGTCATATTAAATGATTTTCAGCATGTCATTAAGCAAGAAAACAATCTATTTAGACTCTAGTACCAATGTAAAATCTATTAGCATTCTTCTAATCGAGTTTGGAGTTTTAGAACAAACTTGAATTTTCAAAAAAGGAAAAAGAAAAAAAACACGAGGTTGAATTACTTGCCTTTGTTCGCTTCCTTACTGCTTGCTTACCACTCTTTTGGTGAGAAACTGGATCACAATGTAAAGAGTTTGATATCCACAATTCAAGAACCAATTTTGAGATGTTATTGAAACAAAATCAAGTCACTACCCTTGTGTAGTTTCCTATCTTTTTTTTATCCGAATTTGCATTCTTACTCATGCAGTTCAAATCAGGTCAACCCACATGGACCGTTTTATACCAACAACAAGTAATGATTGTGTGTTCAATAGTTGAGGATAAATTTTTGTTTAGGTTTATCTGATTGGAAAATATGAAAAAAGACCCTCATGCAAAAAATCATTCTGTCCATATAAATAAGAAATTTATAACTAAGGAACTAATATTACATTAAAAAAATTATTACAAAATATCAGTCACAAAAAGGGGGTCCAATGACGTGTCCATATTTTATGGCATAAATATTTATGTTTCGATCCTCGAACCTTACCAAAAGAGTACCTCGATCGTTGAGACTTGCATTAAAAAAGAAATGTGTATGAATTTAAGAAGCAGGCCACATGCCAACCTTGAAGTGGACGTATCTCTACATCCCTAGTCAGAAACAACGAGAAACTGATCCCATCTTTAATATCAGGATCCTTTCTCAAAGAGTTTCCATGTCTAAGACTCAATATCTCTCCAAACGTGGCCATACCAGCTGATGCCACTGCTTTTCTAGAATCTTCAGCAGGTAGAATGATCGAATTATTTGGGCTGCCATACGATCAAAAATATGATTAGAGGTCTCGGGCAGTTTCGAACATATATAGATGAGACTCACCTCGGTGCAAATTTTGAGAAATAAACCTTGATGTGAGTGCCTCTTGCCTTTGTATGAAAACGAAGTGGTCCTAAACAATTGTAATAAAACCATAAATATCAATGAGTTTTGAAAATCATGAAAACTTCATTATATTTTCCACAAAATAATAAAGAATGTTAAATTATAAAAATAACTAGAATGTCCTTATCAAATTCATATAAATAGCCATTGCACAACTGAAGAGGGGAAATTGAATACGAGAAATATAGGATGAAAAACTCTAGAAGATTTGAGAGAAACTACACGATTGACTTTAAGAAATATTATCTATGTTTTGAATTCAGCTAGTTGTCTTTGGTTGCATGGGCAAAAGGTAGGAGTTTTTGCATGGATTTGGTGCTACGGTGCCTTATTTAGAGTTGGTCCCTGAACGCAGTTATCCTATTCAAGACTATAACTTTTGGTACTTGAAATTTTTTCTAAAACTTATATAGGGTTTAAATAATGGTTTTGTGGTAGATTATTGTGGTTGGAAAGGTAGGTTAATACTCCTCTAGGACAGAGGTTGGGATGTGGACATTCGTTCGTACTCATGTGGATTGATGTAGTTGTATACCCATAGCAAAGGTGTGTGTTCGTGACAATTCGGCCAAGTCTACGGCATCATTCACAAGTAATACGTGATAATTAATTAATATTCGTCCCACAATGAATAAAATTCAATCTATTAGTTTCTATAGGGATTCAAAGTATGTAAACAAACAATATCATGATTGTTATAATTATTCTAAATTAGTCCAACAAAGCTCTAAAATTAGGATTTGTATGTATATGGAATGAGCGTATTGGACAACCAATAGACCTATTATTATTGTTAGGTTTTGTGACCCAAATTTTACGGGATTTTTGACCTAGTTTCCATATTTTAGGTTAAGTTTAGGGTTTGGACATGTCTCCTATAAATAGAAGACTCTTCATTCAGTTTATTAGACCTGAAGTTGCAATAATTTTTTCTCTCCATTGATTGTTAATAAAATATTCGGTTCCTCTACCAATTTTATCTTCTTGTCTGCTTTTCTTTTAAGTCTTGTTCTTGATTATTGTTTGTGCGATCTATAATTCATATCACGATATATCGCCTCCTCAAATTCCTAACAATTATCTAGATTAAATCCTCAATTATGGAGCTAGTTTTATTCATATATTTTTGATGATCGATAAATCTAATGTAATTAACTTTCGTTTGCAAGATTACTTAAATATATTATAGTCACCACCTCAAGTTATTCCTAGTTCGAATTCGAGTGAATAGAACACATTTAATTTCAAGATTTTCTCAAGGATTGCACACATGATATACATTATTCCTAACATCTATTGCACATGTATTATTCAAGTAGTGATCTAGACCTATTGTAAGCATCTTAGTACTACAAAAAATAACCAAATATTCACTTGGTGCTCAAGCAAACAAATATGAAATTAAGTCAACAGGACTAAAATCAAGAAATGCAAGAATTTAACTAAACTCCTTGTCTTGAATTAAAAATAAATAATAAAATAGGTTTCATCTTCATCCAATACATGAGTAGCTTAGCATATTGATATAAATTATACAAGAAGAATTGATTTGACATCACTCGAAAACAAGAATAATGAAAGAAGAAGGAAAAATACATGTTCTTGGCTTGAATTTTGAAATATGGCTTCGATTCTTCAATCTTCATATGTTAATTACCTTGATTCACGTGCTAGTCTTGTTCTTGATGGTGTAATTATGGTGTACAATGTGGTATTTTATTCGAAAGAGCCTCATGTATGTTAAATAGCTGATAGAAATTCAAATCAAAAGGAATTTGGATCGAAATAGGAAATCAGTCTGTCGGGTTGAAAATTACGCCAGCTAATTGGTGAATCTGTGTCGATTCCTCAAGTTTGGGTCAATAATAAATTGCATAGTCAATTCGACCACGCCGACTTCTTCTTCGTGCAATTCACTCAGTTTAGACCAATAGCAATGGTCCCTAAACTTCTCAGTAGCTCATCTAGGTCCTTTTTCCCATTCTTTTTAAGTCCCTAACTTTTCCATTGCATCCAATTCGAGCTTTATCCATTCTTTTCATATAAAATTAAGTCTCCATTCATCAAAATTAACAATAATTGATCTAGTCTATTGACACATATAAACACCCACAAACTTGAACAATTGTTTGTCCTCAAATAAATAGGTTTAACTTACACACAAAAAATTAAATAAATAAATACAAACAACTTGGTTAGATAACCTGTCATTAGTCACAGAATTGGAATTTTTGAGTTAATATTATGAACTGCTTCAAAATCATATTACTAAAATAAATCTCTATTTATCCAATATAAAATCAACATATGTATGTGAAGATTCATGTAAAAAAATCACAAATTCATAAATTGATTCAATTTATGAAGCTTAATGGTCAAATACTTCATTTCTTCACTTATAAGATATACACTCCAAAATTTTATTATTTCCAATATTTTCCCAGGGTGTGATCTAAAAACTAAATTCATATACTAATTACAACTCAATATATCGACAAATGAGGAATTTCCTTATTTTTTATTTCTCCCAACCTCCATGAATCAGTTAAGCTGATAATCCCTTGTCAAAGATCTACTTCTTTTAAATAAATGTTTGGGGTTTCACTAAGGCATGTAATATGTTAATTTTTTTTTTTCTTTTTCACATCTTATGTGCAGATTTCTCTACATTGAGTTTTCTAAATAACCCTTGTAGCGAGTTTTCGATCGATGACTTTAGGACAGCAAATTTTAGACACCATTCTAGTGTTAATCACTCTAGTAGTAAAGACTATGAAGAGAAGTTTCATATGATGTAGCTTTTTTTCATTGATTAGGTCGATACCCCTCATCAAACACTCATTCTCAAGAAGTGATCCATAATTTAAGATTTCACATCATTTTCATTGTATTTCCCTTAGACAGTCTACACAATATTTAGCAGACATGGAATTCACGCTTATCTCAATGTTTCTCTACAATAGCTCTATCGCCTTCAAACTATCCTAGAATTAGTTTAAGGATATATATTATAGTGGTTATTCATGTTGAGCATCTAAGGTCCACTATTTTCAGCCTACTCAGGAATATGAATCAAAATCTTTCTTCATGATGCATAATATAAATATAGTGTTCATAAATATCAAGTTCTACACGAATAAGCATAAAACTAACTTAACATAAAACGCATTCATAATTTATAGCTCAATTATATGTTCCAATATATATATATATATATATATATATATATATATATATATATATATATATATATATATTGGCAGATTATTCGACCCACACAAGCACATAAAAAGAAGTAAGAAAATTGAAATTAACTTATTTTCTGATTTTTCATTTTTTTTTCGCATAAGCATGCAAAATTAAAAATAGAAAAATTGATGTAAATCCACCCCTAAACTTATAATAGACATTGCCTTCAATAACTAGAAATATTACAAGCAATATGCAAAAATTTAAGGACAAAGAATTAAGGGAACTAAGTACCCCCTTGATATTAGTCTGAATGTGATGGTTGGAATAACTTGGACGCTCCATAGCCTGATGGTCAAAAAGGGATTGTGGAGGCATGTTGGTCATAAAGTGTCTTACTAGGGTACATATTTTCTCCATTTGTCTCCATTGTTACATGCATATGCTCCAATCTCCCAGTGCACCTGTCTATCCTTCTGGATAGGAGGTCATTCTCTCTTTGCATGGCTAAGAGGTCAGATTGCATCCTACTGATATACCACTACATAACTTACTCTCCAGCGTCCCTTGCCTATTGTCTCGCTTGTGAAGCCATAATTACCTGCTACGTGTTCTGCATCATCCTAGCATGCTCTATCATATTTACATACATCTGCCTCATAATATGCATATTAGTGGCAGAATCTGGCTGAGTGGAGGAATATTAAGAAAATAAAATGATAGATTCAATATACAAACTATATTGAAGGAACTTGATGAATAAAATAAATGGAGAATAATTATTTCATTTCATCAAAGCTCAAGTATAAAGTGAATTACAATAGGCTATTTATAGACTAAATTTCTAACAACCTATCTAACAAACTAACAGCTGGAAGAAGGATCTAGAAGAAGAGCATGTGCTGGAGATGAAAGAAGAATCTGGAAGGAGCTGTTAAACGTGTGATTTGATGAGCAGGAGAAGAGCATGTTGAATGTGTGATCTAATGAATCTGGAAGATTCCAATACTCCCCCCTCAAGATAGAACATCTTGAATTGTAGAGAGAAGAGAACAGAGATACAGAAACCGGAAGTCTGCCATTATAATTGCAGGAATTCAAACTACATAAAGACAACATTAATGGTGGAAAAACACATTGATGGAGATGACTGAGGACATCCTATGTTCTTGCTGCACATGCAGGAAATCGAAACTAGAGGCTCAGAGATTAGAAACTCAGGAGCAGCTGGAATGGACATCAATTGTTGAAATTGAGTAAAATTCAGATCTGAATGAAGTTCACAACGGCAGAATACCAACGGATGATTGATAAGTGCATTTTGCGCACTTAATTATGCGACAAAACATGACTAATTGTTGATATAAATGCTTGACTATGGCTTAATTCGATATAAATTGTGTTTGTAGGCCTACTTTGATGGAATGAATGAAATGTACGCGAAAAAAGCGAAAAGGACCAAAATGGAAGGAAATGAAAGTTCGGGGACTAAATTGCAATTATTCAAAAGTTGACCCGAACGATGAATCAAGCATGGAATTTCACTAAGGATCTAATTGTCAATAACATGGATGGCTAGAAGTAGATGGAAGAGGAAGAAAGGCCGAAAGTGGAATGAAAAGAAGATTGGGGACTAAAATCAACTAAGGGAAAAGTTGCTTCTACCTTGCGATCGCATGGGGATACACCATGCGATCATCCAGAGTTCCCAAGAGCAAAGTTGTTAGTCCTTGCGATCACATGGGGATACACTGTGCAATCGCAAGGCATGTTTTATGCGCGAGAAAATTTTGTTTCCTTTTCTGATCCAACCACTTATGGAATGATATCTTGAAACTCTATTTAACCCAAAACTCGTCCATAATGAGGGTTGACGCATTATTTGGGGAAAATCATGCATTCCTAGAGAGAAAACACCATTGAAGAGTAAGGAAAAAAGCTAGAACAAGGGTTTGACTTCAAGATTCAAAATTTGAGCTTTAACTTCAAGTTCTTTGGTGATGTCTTCTATTTATTACTTTTATTGTTCTTTTATTTTATTCATATTAGGCTAGACTTTTTATGTATTAGGTGAATGATGAACCTCGCATTGTGATCTTTTAATTTCTATTTTATAATTTGATATTTAAACATGTTTGATGGATATTGAATGATTTATATACACTTTCTTGTCTCTACAATTATATGTGCAATAGTTGTATGAGTTTGGGTGATTTATTTTATGCATTTGAAAGAAAGGAAATAAATTCAATAAGGTATAAATCATCGTTTAGTTCATAAAGGATAGAAATATATCGATATTATTTATGTGAATCTCTAAGTATTTACAAAACGTCATTTATTCTTGGATATTGCATTTGTCATAGAAATATAGTCAAATGGTATGCTAGAATAGGTTCAATTCTACTCAAAACAGATTGTTGGATAAGTTAGAAACATTGATTTTTCAACCAATTCATCGTGTTATCAAATTGTGAAATATGGATTAAAAGTGAACTTGCTTGGTGATTCGGGATCCTAGTGCGTTTTTTCATACATTAATTTCATTTAAATCTTTTGCATTGAAACATCATTTTTCATTTAAGTTGTTATTTTAGTTTAATTTGCATGCTAGTTTTAGTTTAATCATAGAAATTGAAAAACTCATCTCAAATTTAATAGATTCGGTTAAGGTCGCGATAATAAAAATCAAGTTAAATCAATCCTTGTGGGAACGATACTCGAAATTCTAGGATTTTCACTTTATTACTTGTCAACGAATCGTGCACTTGCGGTGATTTAAATTCGAAACACATTTTCGTAAACCAATTTTTGGCGACGTTGCCAGGGATTGAGTTCTAATTTTATTTTTGTTATTTAGACACTAATTCAAACTTGTTTTTATTTTCGTTGCATTTTATTTTTATTAAGTTTATTTACGCAGGCTGAGCTAAGTACTATTAACTCTTTTCACTTCTTCAGGTCTTGCATGCGAAGATCGGTTGGCGGTGAACTACTCCCAACTGATTTGGAAATTGAACGGACTTTTCATCGAAGACAGAGGATAGCGAGAGCAGCACAACAGGAAAATCAAGAGCAAATACAAATGGCTGATCAACAACTGCAACCAATTGTAGAACCTGCAGCTCCAGCCAATGCTGAAGCACACGATGATGGGGATGCTTTGCTTGGGGATTTCTTGTCACCATTTATTATTCAAAGCCAATCTAGCATTGTCTACCCAGCATTCGAGCAGCCAAACATTCTAGCATTCGAGCAGCCGAACTTTCTTGTAATACTTTTTTCTTTGACACCTCTATGTGCAGAAAAGAATATATATATATATATATATATATATATATATATATATATATGTGTGTGTGTGTGTGTGTGTGTGTGTGTGTGTGTGTGTGTGAATCCTATTCTTGGAAAACAAAGTACTACGACTGCTAATATCTTAGTTAATGATGTTCGAATAGATTATCCGTCTCCATTTGAAAACTAATCCTTTAACCATATTTTAATCAAAGTAACTTTCTAAATAATTTAATCAAATAAATAAGTAAATGAGTATTCTTTTTTTAATCAAAATTCCCTCCGCTGAAACATTTGCTAATCTCATTTCTCACATTTTTCAAATTTACATTCATTTACCTTTCACTCCCATTATCAATAATTCATCATTTTCAGAAAATTTGTAATGATCAGATCAATATTAAGAGTCTATTTGATAGAGATTTTATTATCATTTTTAGAAGAAATTTATTCGTTGCACAAAAAATCACAGCCCATTTCCAATTTCTCTGATAGGAAGATAGATTGCAGCATGATTTTGACAGATTCTTGCTTTTGAATTACACCACCCACTTTCCAAAACTACCCTCACTGCCCGACAATAAAAGGAATGCCATCATGGATAAATATTTGGCAAACCACATTTGACTATTGCACGTGAAAATGGGTAGAAAATTTATGGCCAAGCAACACTATAGTGGGAAGAATTTTGCTGCAAGCGAAAATGTTTAACTTTTGTCCTTCACTTTGACTTTTCAACTTCTACTAATTTGGCACAGGATTGTATTACTTGGAACCATTTTTCCAATCATGTATGTGTCAACACTTGTTTTGTGTCATCTTGTGCTATTCACTATCTTTACAAGAGTAAAGTAATACAGTTGAAGCGTTTGCAAAAAAATTGGATGCATAATTTTTTCATTCTCAGGAGCACGAATTTTCGGGCATTCTCCATTTCTAGAAAAATGAAATAATTTTGAAATGCAAAGTTTTCTTTGAATTCCAACATCTTACAGAATTAACGAACGAAATTTATTACTACTATCTCTAAAAAAATTACATGCACATAACGTCAACATGTGTGTTTTACACCTACAAAAAACTCATTGATGTTGGGCCCTATAATCGCAAAGTCGGTCCCACTCACTACGCAGCTTTCAGTCGCATTCATTTCACATGCCATTTCGTCGTCCTTATTGGGTAGCTCCACTTCTGAAGCGCTTGGGTCTCTCTCAGCTCTCGTAATGCCTCGTCAATGACTCCAGTCTGTCTAAGAAAGTTGTGTACACCCATTGTCGCTATAATAACTGCTACTTGTGTTTGAAACGAATAGCTCAACACACGATCAAGTATTTGTCATCTTTGTTTCCATACATTGAAGGCTCTTTCAATTACATTTCTACCTAACGAATGCCTGAAGTTGAACTGCTCTCGAGCGTTTCAAAATCTTCGAACATGACCAATTGTTTCATCCCAAAATTGCTGAAAATGATATAGTATATCTGACCATTTATACAATATCATGTATCCAAGTCGATGTGCAAAATCAGAGTCAACCATATAATACTTTCCTGGAGTAAGGGTTGGAAAATGAATGTTTGGGATGTAGATCGCACGATTAAAAATGCGGGCATCGTGTGCATTTCCAATAATGCATGCAAGCACGAATTTGAAGCATAAATTGAAATCGCATGTTGCAAGTACGTTCTGTGTTGGAATACCTTTGTGGTCAATGAAGTTGACATATTCATGGCGAGATAGCACAGCTCTAATGTGCATTCCGTCAATCGCACTAATACAATTATAGAATAAGGTATGCTTCCTCATATCACGGACATGATGCTCTACCCCTTGTGTTGTAGTTTGGGTGTTGTTTGATTGTATTTTCTAAGAGCACAACGACTTCACGGAGTACTTCTTTGAAGTAGTAGCATACTATTTGCAACGAACGATTAAATAGTATCTAGACATGCATGTATCCCTTCCAATGTGCTAATATACACAAAAACATACCGACTTGTTCGTATACGTTCACGTGCCGACTGCTCCTCAGTCTATAATCATCACCAAGAATATGTGCAAAACGTCTCAACATTGCAAGGTACATTCAAAACTCCAGGTAGTAGAGTTGCCCAGTACCTTGCATTGCTTTCAACATAAACATATGACCGTTCTTAGCAAAAGGATATTTATGAATACACCGATGTTATTCATGATAGTAGTTCCTTACATCGCATTCTACTAGTCTGCAATATCGTAGCCACTCTATCATATCTGCTGTTAACTCTGTCAAATAGTCATGTTCAATTTTATCCTCATAATCCAACCCCGATATTAGACGGCAATCGAAGTTGAAGTCCTCTATTGCATGATTTTCTTCTAAAAACGAAAGGTACACGGCACGATTACAGTTCCAAAGAGCAAAAACTCCACTTAAGATGACTACCCTTGTAGTATATGTATGACCAAATGTTGGAACACTATTTACATTTATTTGACGGATCCGGTGGATGGCCTGGTCAAGTCAAGCTGGCACTTCATTCATTAAAAGTAAACAAATGACATTATTTGAATTTCAAAGTGGGTCTATTGTAGCATTTTCATTTCAAAAGCTTGCCATAATTATGCTGCAAAGCATCTCATGGACATGGAGAGGCCCACTAGGCTTCAATGTTTTATATATGAAATAGGTAAATATAGATGACAAACCCCAATGTTTGAACAATATGATAAGCAAATAATTATGTGCAAACCATGATGAAGAGAAAATAATCCATCGTATGGGTACATGGGAAAGACTGAAACAAAGCAAATGCATACGAGAAATGAAATTGAATAGACAACCTATGGATTTAACTCCTTCTGACCTTTTTGTGGTCAGCGAAAACCTATTCAAGCCAATCCATCTTCTCATTAGCATCCATCATCACTTCGAGCATGTCTCTAGTATTCTTATGTGATATAAGCATGCACGCGTAGTGAAACATCTCAATTTTTCGCTTAAGTCGGCCAGTCACTAACAGCTCCTCAAGACATGGTTTTACATCGTTCATAGCTAGACGAATGATATTGTTGATCTTCGCTGACTTTTTCTTGGCAGCACTACTAGAACGGTCCACATAGTACGACAATTTGCGACTTGTCAATTTCTTCTTTCCCATCATCTTGCCTGATGTGGACTTACGTTTCTCCCATCTACGAGCGCCTAAAGTAGATATACTCGATTTACCTTTCGGGTCTTGCGCCTCATCGCTTGAGCCTCTACTCTCATCGTGTGTAAGGATCTTATCTCGAAAGTCCTCCATACCGCTGTCTTCAAACAAGTCAAACCATGTGCTACATAACTTCGTCAGTGTGACTACATATTTGTCACTGTCAAACGTGTCTCTGAACAAATGATGATATCGAATGTAGATGTCACTTACATCTTTGTCCTTGTAGTTTTTGTTTTCCTATGACAAATTTGAGATAAATAAGTACTATGACAAACACAAAGATATAACATCCAATGAAAAAAAATCCAAATTGCAAAAGAAGGAAAACGCCTAAGCATGCACGATGTGGAAAACCAGAGAGAACAACACAAACAATCACATTTACAGTTTATAAACAACGGTAGACCTTGCTAATTATGTCCACTGAAATATTACAGATCTTAGATGGGCAATAAAAGGGTGAAAGGACATAAACGAAAATTCGAGCATTCGCGAAAGTAAGTACTCGTAGAGTGTAAGTGACAGAAGGAGATATCAATCTTTATTTTCCGACACCACCATTCCTCATTAGCGCAAATGTGTCCGGTTGTTAAATTGAGCTTAACCTAGTGCTATTAAACAACTCTCTTACCTATTGGTGGTCCTGCCTCATGGAGTCCCATTTGTTTTGCAACTGCTGCTTACTCCATCTGTGCCCAAATGTGGTGTTAAACAAGAATATAACTCGCTCCCACCCATGTTTGGTGAAGCATTGACCCTATTGATATCCCTTTACAATGGCTATTTCACAAGAGGTGATGAACACCTTTAGTACTGCCAAATTCTACCATGCACTTTTATAGGAGCCTTTATTGTTGTTGACGTCTCAAGGTGTGGACGACCTCACATGTAGTTCATAATCAAACATGATGGATAGAAACATGAGCAAAAACAGGGCTCTCATCTTGCCATCTGCTTGAGAAAATGCAGAAGCAAAATGACTTCGAACTTACAAACATGACGGACGATAAGGTTAATACAAAATGTCTAACTTTAGCATTCTCACCTGTGAGTAATATGGATCCATGAGTAGGAGCAAGTTGTACTTGATGGCCACAATAAACTATCAACGGCAGGTTGGAGTTCAAACGGAAATCCCCAATTGTGGGCTGCGTCGTATCAGGCGAAGTTAGAGGTTGACCTATAAAATAAAAATGAGATGCGTTAAGTAAATGCATATTAAGTAACGCAGTAACTCTTAGTACAGTCAAATTTAGGTTACAACACTAATGAAATAAATTATACAATATGCGTATTTTCCCTTTTCTGGCGACACGGTTGGGAAAAACAAATGGAAAACAAAATCTCTACACAACATTAATATAAATCATAGTAGGCCAACTAACGTGGGCTCCCACCGGAGTTGTGAAAAATTGTCGACAAGGAATGGAGATTTATGTACAGAAATGGGACACTGGCCGGAGGTGGAAGTTTACAAACCTGATGTTGCAATTATCGTCGGAGGACTATAAGCTTGAACACAAAGGTTGCAAGTCGCTCCAACTTCTAGTTATATTTTTGCCAGCAAGAGAAACAGACTCGAACGAATGCTTGAAGACGGCCGAGAAACAAAAGTGTAGGGGAAAGAAACTTGGAGACGAGGACGGGTTTGTGTATTTCAACTCAAGCTCGTTCAGAAAGCAACATCCTTTTCGCATGGAGTTTTTAGATTGAAACTTGTTGTGGCTGGTGAAATAGTAGTGAGATTGTCCTCCGTGTCTACCTTTCCGAATGCGATGGTCCGGCTGCTCCAATCAGCGGTTGCTACCTGCAAAATGAGGTCGGGACTTTCTCCTATGTTGTACCTCCGGCGTGGGATGGTTGCTTACGTACGGATTCCGACGAACTCTGTTGAGGGGCTGCGATTTTTTGCGTCTAACTTTGCAAAAAAGTTATCATGGCGGCCAATTGTGTCTCCAAGGTATTGATTTGGCTCTGGGTTACGTACTGCGGTGGCGGGTCGTAACCCCTTGCGACAGACTCCGACTCCATCTCCGCTGTATTCGCAACCATATGTGTTTCACTCCTAGTCCGTCTCCTTGACATAGCTTTTTTGTTCAGTGGTTTCCCACAGACGGCGACAATGAAATAGTAGTGAGATTGTCCTCCGTGTCTACCTTTCCAAATACAATGGTCCGGCTACTCCAATCAACGATTGCTACCTGCAAAATGAGGTCAGGGCTTTCTCCCATGTTGTACCTCTGACGTGAGAATCAGTAATCGATTTGTAAGAGTAGGAAGATAGTATAATGTGAATTTACATAGTTTGGGTTTCAAGAGTCCATACATTTCTCACATTGGAGGTATTTATAGGCACGTGTTGCTACACATGCGTTTAGCAGTTAATGGTGTCACGTGTCCCACATAAACCTCCCCACTTTCCCCACATTCTGGTGAAACGATCCCCACTCCTCAAGAGGTTGGTTGTACCCACGTTTGCCGTGAGTGGTTCATGTCTAGCTCATTGTCATTTGTATGGTTAAGTGTAGCGTTGGCCTCATGGTGGTAGACGCCTATGTAAACGTAGAAGGTCTCATGGTAGTAGACGGCCTTATGGGGGTCGACAACCTCAGAGTAGTAGACATGCTCATGGTGGTGGACAACCTCATGGGGATTGACGGCCTCATGGTGGTAGACGACCTCATGGGGGTCGACGACCTCAAGGGGGTCGACGACCTCAATGTGGTTGACGGCCTCATGGTGGTAGACAACCTCATGGGGGTTGACGGTCTCATGGTAGTAGACGACCCCATGGGAGTTGACGGTCTTATAGTGGTAGAGGGTGGTAGACGACTTCATGGGGGTCCCTCATGGTGGTAGATGATCTCATGATGGTAGACGACCTCATGGGGGTTGACGGCCCGTAGTAATAGAGGGTGGTAGATGACTTCATGGGGGTCGACGACTTCATAGTGGTAGACGACCTCATGGGAGTCGACGGTCTCATAGTGGTAGATGGTGGTAGACAACTTTATGGGGGTCGACGGCTTCATTGTGGTAAACGACCTCATGGAGGTTGACGACCTCATGGTGGTAGACGACCTCATGAGGATCGACGACCTCATAATGGTAGACGACCTCATGGGGGTTGACGGCCTTGTAGTGGTAGAGGGTGATTGACGACTTCATGGGGGTCAATGACCTCATAGTAGTAGACAGCCTCGTGGTGGTAGGCTACCTCATGGGAGTCGACTGTCTTATAATGGTGCCGCCTCATGGTGGTAGGCGGCCTCATGGGGGTCGACGCCCTTATCGTGATAGGCGACCTTAGGTGGTAGACAACCTATCATGTGGTGTTCTACATGGAGTGCATATCAAGTAGTTCTCACCTCACGGCCATCTTGGATAATTATTAATGCCATCCTGTATCAGCTAGTATTTGGAGCCCCTATTGGAATCACCCAGGCGAAATGGAAGGGAGAGAGGAACACTGTTGATACAATGGTAAAATGAAGAGTGAACTGGAAATGAATTTTCAACATTTGAGTTGTTGAGATCATAATTGAGGGTAAAAACGTAAATCAGAGAGAGAGAGAGAAAGAATCTTACAATTTCATTTTGCAGTGGGACTGTGTCATAAGTGTGGAAAATGGGTACAAGCTCACTGTGCAACAGTCATATTGTTGCTAAAAATGAAAGTAAAAATTTCCTTTAAATAATGGCTAAATCAGAAAGTGTAATCAATTTTACAGTTTTTTTCAATGAAACAGTGTAAGAAGATAATAATTGAGGGTAAAAACGTAAATCGGAGAGAAAGAGAGAAAGAATATTACAATTTCATTTTGCAATGGGATTGTGTCATAAGTGTGGAAAATAGGTACAAGCTCACTGTGCAACAATCATATCGTTGCTAAAAATGAAAGTAAAAATTTCCTTCAAATAAAGGCTAAATCAGAAAGTGTGATCAATTTTACTCTCTTTTTTTTCAATGAAACAGTGTAAGAAGATAATAATTGAGGGTACAAACGTAAATCGGAGAGAGAGAAAGAATCTTACAATTTCATTTTGCAATGGGACTGTGTCATAAGTGTGGAAAATGGGTACAAGCTCACTGTGCAACAATCATATTACTGCTAAAAATGAAAGTAAAGATTTCCTTCAAATAAGGGCTAAATCAGAAAGTGTAATCAATTTTACTTTTTTTTCAATGAAATAGTGTAAGAAAATAATAATTGAGGGTAAAAACGTAAATTGGAGAGAGAGAAAGAATCTTACAATTTCATTTTGCAATGGGACTGTGTCATAAGTATTGAAAATGGGTCCAAGCTCACTGTGCAACAATCATATCGTTGCTAAAAATGAAAATAAAATTTTCCTTCTAATAAGGGCTAAATCAGAAAGTGTAATCAATTTTACTTTTTTTTTTTCAATGAAACAGTGTAAGAAGATAATAATTGATGGTAAAAACGTAAATCAGAGAGAGAGAGAATCTTACAATTTCATTTTGCAGTTGGACTGTGTCATAAGTGTGGAAAATGGGTACAAGCTCACTGTGCAACAGTCATATTGTTGCTAAAAATGAAAGTAAAGATTTCCTTCAAATAAGGGCTAAATCAGAAAGTGTAATCAATTTTACTTTTTTTTCAATGAAACAGTATAAGAAGATAATAATTGAGGGTAAAAACGTAAATCGGAGAGAGAGAAAGAATCTTACAATTTCATTTTGCAATGGGACTGTGTCATAAGTGTTGAAAATGGGTCCAAGCTCACTGTGCAACAATCATATCGTTGCTAAAAATGAAAGTAAAATTTTCCTTCTAATAAAGGCTATATCAGAAAGTGTAATCAATTTTACTTTTTTTTTTTTCAGTGAAACAGTGTAAGAAGATAATAATTGATGGTAAAAACGTAAATCAGAGAGAGAGAGAGAATCTTACAATTTCATTTTGCAGTTGGACTGTGTCATAAGTGTGGAAAATGGGTACAAGCTCACTGTGCAATAGTCATATTGTTGCTAAAAATGAAAGTAAAAATTTCCTTCAAATAGGGGCTAAATCAGAAAGTTTAATCAATTTTACTTTTTTTTTTCAATGAAACAATGTAAGAAGAATTCTATTACATTGGAAAAAGTCTAGGGATTTTTTTGAGCCAAAATAGTTGATTTTCTTGTATATTATTAGCTAACAATTCATGTGGCAATATCTTCTGTCGACTTGTATTTCATTTTCTAATGATCTTGCAGATCAATATTAAATCAGAAAGTGTTAGTCAATTTTACATTTTTTTTCTATGAAACAGTGTAAGAAGAAATCCATTACATTCGAAAATAGCTCGGGATTTTTTGAGCCAAAATAGTTTATTATTTATTTTTTTTATATTATTAGCTAACAATTCATGTGGCAACATCCCTTGTCAATTTGTATTTCATTACGCAACATAATAATTATTTGAGCTGCCTGACTATTGTTTTGTATGTATTTAAATTTTGAAACAAGTTTGGCCAGTCATAAAATTCATAATAAAATAAAATGCTGCGGAACAAATATGTGGTCAAAGTTACGATTTTCAGAAAAATATTAAAATCAAATTTTTAGTAAATTTTGATAAACGTTGAAAAAATGTGTAATAGAAAAGTTGTAGATCTCATAAAATGTGTGATTAAAATTAAGTATTGATTGAAATTTTAATTGATTCTTAATCCAAACGGCTAGCATATATGCTGCGAACAAGTCTGGTCAAATAAACCTATTTTCCTTTAGCTTGTTCCCGAAGCAAGTATTAAAGTGGTTAATTCAATTGCACCATTTCACAATCTTCGTTTATACAGGAAGCTTCACAAATTTTTAAAAGTCTAGTGTCAACAAGAAGATAGTTTTAAAAGTCCACACGTATACATCACATTAGATATTAGACAATTTGGAATATTATGATTTCTCCATTAAAGAAAATTCACCAAACTAAATTAATCTAAAAAAATAGACAACGGACTATATTAATATATAGAATTGATGTGCTAAGTACCAATGATATGACACATCATTTAAATGGTGAATAAGTTCACGACAGGCTTCATGAATTAAATTATACATTAATTAATTGATATGTCTTGTCATCTATCCTTAAGTTTATTCTATATATTTCGACAATTTTCTATGACGCCGGTCAACTATATGTAAAAAAAAAAGAGATCGGTCAACTATATGGATGGAATACGCCGAGCAAACCCGCGTAATGGTGCATTTTAAATGGAAGATCATGACGGGAACTTCATTTCAAGTTTTTATAAATTATTCAGTCACTCTAATGACGTGAGAGTTGAATTTAACGCCTTGTACATAGGAGTTAAGTTTATAATTACAAAAGGGATTTCATAATATATGAATTGACGTTGGCGTACTTGCATTATTAAATCTCATTCTCTCAAAGAATATAGGACCATGGACTATTGATTACCAACTTAATCTGCCGCACATTTTATAGGGAAGGAAACAACACCACTGACTGGATCTCTTATTTACACGGTAAGCTTCGAGGTCTCCTTCGGTAGACAAACCGGACTAAATGCATTTTCTCAAGGAAGTAACTTTCAATTTATAGCTTTCTAATTCTCATCTTGCCCTCTCAGCGTAACTCTCAAGTCCCTTCCCATGTATAATTTTGATAACTAATAAAATAGACTTGGGGAATCCAACTCCTGCCCACACTACACACCACCCCCCAAGTCCAGGTTTAGGCCTGAAAATCACGCGTAGACTTTCCTGCTATTTCACAAAACAAATAATATTAAATAAAAAAAAAAATAGATCAAGGTTAACAAGAATGGTAGCCAAGCTACTGTCTAGAAACGCTATTAAAATAGAACTAAATTTTAGTTGTCAATATAGACTAATATGTCTAGTCTTGACAAGAATTCAAACCTGATATTCATAGATATACGGTTTCAAAAATAGTATTCTCCTTCCTGACACTATAAATACACCATGTTTTATGCTCTGCAATACACAAATTATTCAACCTTAACAAGAGATGAAGATTCCAAGTATTTGTTTGGTTCTATTTGCTTTTGATGTCCTCTTTTTGTGTTCATGGACAGTTTCTTCTCATGGACATGATAATTTTCTTCAATGTATGTCCCTTCAATCTAACAATCAAAACTCAATCTCCAATATCGTTTATACACCAAAAAACAGTTCATATTCATCCATCCTGAATTTCTCCATACAAAACCTTCGTTTCGATTCAGAAACAACACCTAAACCATTAGTCATTATTACCCCTGTGCATGAATCCCAGATTCAACCTGTCATATATTGCGCCAAAGAAAATGGCATGCAAATACGGGTTCGAAGTGGTGGCCATGACTATGAAGGACTTTCTTACACGTCAGAAGTCCCATTTGTCATCCTTGATCTTGTCAACCTACGGGAAATAAATGTTGATGTTGAGAAGAAAACTGCGTGGGTTCAGGCTGGTGCAAGACTCGGTGAACTTTATTATAGAATTGCAGAGAAAAGTCGAACCTTAGGGTTTCCTGGTGGTGTTTGCCCAACTGTTGGTGCTGGCGGACATATCAGTGGAGGAGGGTATGGAACATTGATTAGAAAATATGGGCTAGCCGCTGATCATGTAATTGATGCACGCATCATTGACGTGAATGGAAGAATTCTCGACAGAAAATCCATGGGTGAAGATCTCTTCTGGGCCATAAGAGGAGGTGGAGGTGCCAGTTTTGGAGTCATTCTTGCTTGGAAACTACAGTTGGTGGACGTTCCAGAAAAAGTCACTGTATTCACAATTGCCAGGACTTTAGAACAAAATGCAACAAATATTATTCACCGATGGCAATACATCGCACACAAATTCGACAAAGACTTGGCTGTTAGAGTCTTTATGAGAAGGGTCAATTCAAGCCAAGATAACAGACAAACTATTCAGGCTTCATTTCAATCATTGTTTCTTGGTGGTGTCGACAGATTGCTTCCACTGATGCAGCAAAGCTTCCCTGAGTTGGGTTTGCAAAGAGAAGATTGCACTGAAATGAGCTGGATAGAATCAGCCCTATACATCTATGAGCTTCCCTTAGGATCACTTGATGTTTTGCTGAATAGGACTCAGGCAAATGTACGACATTTTAAAGCAAAATCAGACTATGTTCAGAAACCGATTTCTAAGAATGGGCTTGAAGGCATATGGAAACGTTTTTTCGAAGAAGATGCCGGGGAAGCTGAGATGTTGTGGGTTCCATATGGCGGAAGAATGGATGAAGTTTCAGAATCTGCCATTCCCTTTCCACATAGAGCTGGTAATTTGTACAAAATCCATTACATTGTGAATTGGGATGACGAAGAGGCATCAGATAGGCATATAAATTGGATTAGAAGACTTTACAGTTACATGGCTCCTTATGTTTCAAAATTTCCAAGGGCTGCATACATCAACTACAGAGATCTTGATATAGGAGTTAATAACAAGGGCAATACGAGCTATGCACGAGCAAGCATTTGGGGACTTAAATATTTTAAGAATAATTTCAATAGGCTGGTTCAAGTGAAAACCAAGGTTGATCCATCTAATTTCTTTAGAAACGAACAAAGTATTCCACCCCTACACTCGAGGTGGACCAAGAATGGGAAGTAGGATTAATCAGAAAAATTTCTTCACTTCATTCTGGATTCTTGTAATAAGTTGCTTATGGATTGACTTTTAGTACTGTGATTAGGACATTTATATTGATGTCACCTGTTTCAACAAGTATTGTATTCGTGAATAGTTAATTTATTAATAAAATACGCCATTTTATAGATGCTTATATTTTCTTATAATCCATTGTTTGGTGTAAATTAAAATTAAATTTTTTAGTAGAGTATAATAGAAGTTTTTGAAATGTGTGATTGAAAAGTTGTAAAACCCATAACAGATGTGATTAATATTAATTGTTTGACTTTGACTTGGATTAAAATCGGATTTTAATCCGGACCAAACAATGGTTTAAAGAGAATGCATTCGCCAATCTTCACTTGTAATTTTATATATAAAAAAAATGGAGCATAACCGTATATATATTATTACTGGTGAGGAATCGTAATGAATCAAATACTAAAACTTCACCAAAACTTTAACAACCACTTGATCAGAGTTATCCTTGACAGTTTTTCTGCCTTTACACATTGGAATGAAAGATAACCTTTCTTCCGTCCTTTCAATGGGACCGTGGCTCGATAATATGATTATTGTCTCGACTTTTGGGGAAGCAATTCATATCATCTAGTTCAGTATTCTTACATTCTATGTTTCCTCATAAGCCAGGTATTAGTAAAAGGGTCTAGTTTTCACTTTGCAATCGATGTCATTCTTGTCAGCATGGATCCAACTCCATTTTACTTTTGAGATGAATTCTTATAGCCAATACTTAGTGCTACTGTTCTTCATATTTTTCTTCAAAATAGGGAATCCTAGATTTCATTTTGGCGATATTCATGTTTTAAGAAACAATAGAGGAGTTTGCAAGAGGTAGGTAGTATGATCAAAGAATAAGTGACGTCCATTCTTGTTGCCTCTTATGGATAACCTTTGGACCATCTGTAACGCTCCAAATTTTGTAAATCGACACGTTACCGAACGTGAGTTTTTAGCTTTTTCAAAAATAAAAGATTAAGAAAAAGTTATTGAATTGGAATTTATTTAATAAAAATTATACAATCTTAACATTTCTTAACACATAGACTTAGAAAAATATGGAACAAAATTATTTGAAATGAGATTTTTTTAAAAGAATAAAATAAAATAAACTAGCAAGCTGAAAAAGTATTTTGCATGAAATATTTTGAATGTAAACTCAAAACTTCTCATGCTTTTTAACTACACATTCTCTGAAAAATCATCATTCAAAATATTATGTTCCCTCAATTTCTCTTTATAATGACTATCGAACATGCTAATTTATAACACTTATTTTCTACATTCACCTGGCATTTTCTAGAAATATACTTAGGGTTGGGTTGGATTGGTTTTGAGTCCAACCCAAACCCAACTCAATATGTTCGGTTTGACAATAATTCAAACCGAAATCAACTCATTCACGGTTGAAACCCAACTCAATCCAAACTGACCAAACTCGGGTTGGTTTGGGTTGGGTTGATTGGTTTGGACTTGAGTCCAATTCAAGTTGGACAATTTTTTTTATGAGCCCAATGGTTGATACATTTTTCATTAAATTTGAACAATTTTTTTAAAGTTTGATACCATTTCAATTTTGGTCAATTTCAGATACAATAAAAAGAGTGATTTCAACGTCCTTAAGTAGATTGAAGTTGGATCACTGCTCTGTGGGTTAACTTCTATTCTATTATAAAGCTTGTTAAATAGATTATATCATGATCAAATTAAATATATATTAAATCAATCTAAATACATGTTGAATACCTGCATATTATACATATTGAATAAAATGAATTCAATCTAAATACTAAAAATGTTAAATCATCCAAACTCAATACAAATCTCATTCTTCAACCTAAGTGTTTAGTCAAAAAATCACATCCAAATATCGAGTCGAGAAGTCGAGGCACGAGTAACAATGGGAGGAAGAAGAGACAAGAAATAGAAAGGATGTGAGACACACGAGAATTTGATCATTAGGTTTTAGATTTTTTATTTTTATTACTAGTTTTCTTTTTAATTTTTTGGGTTGGGTTGTGTTGAGTTTTAATAGATAACCCGGAACCCAACCTAAAACTTGATTTCCTAGCCCGAACCCAAACGAATTGAATTAAAAATCAATCCAAACCATTTGGTTTGGGTTGAGTTCATCGGTTTGACTGATTCGAATTGATTTTTGCCCAACCCTTAAAAATAAAAAATAAAAAAAAAATAAAAAAAAAAAAAAGATGAGAGAAAGAGCTATTGAGATGAGTTGATCGGTTTAACTGATCCGGATTGATTTTTGCCTAACCCTAAATATCTGGGAAAAAAAAAAAAAGGAAAAAGAAGGGAAGCTCCATCTTAGATCTTGCTATTACTTTGTGCTTTTCAGCTGTAAAGGCTAGACATTTTTGCGATGCTTTTCATTTTCGTAGTGGAAAAATGAAGAAATTGAATTGGGTTTATAAAAGACAGGTTTTCAATGTGTATGTGTACACCGTGGCTGAAATAATTGATTACAAGAAATTTATATAAATAAGAGACTTATTACGAGCTTACATAGAAAGAATTTGAGAAGGGTAATTAAAAGGTAATAATAAAAAGATGTATTTGATTTCAATGATTGGAAAATAGAATTATAGGAATATGTACATATGTAATGTTTCATGAATGGAAGACATGGAAAATATAATTAATAAATAAAAATAGAATTTCTCTTCCTTCGTTTGTTATGAGAATGAAGAAAAAGAGATGACATGTAAAAGTAAATGGAGGATTTCTAGTAGGGAAAAAAAATGAAAAATGTGAAGAAGTTGATTATATAGTTTCCTTTTTTAATAAATTATTTAGTTTGACTGACTTTTAATTCAAGTAATTATCTAATTTAAGGATAATATGGAGATTGGAAAGAAAAAACCTATCAACGCTAATAGTTCTTTGAAAGGAAAAATTATATATATATTTTTTTTTAAACACATGAGAAATCAATAGTCAAAGTCATTCATCCATTCATTCATAGTCAAAGTCAAGAAAATTATTTAGACAAAGTCAAAAAAATCAATTGGTCAAAGTCAAATAGTGACTTCAATTGAACAAATAATTTTCATGGGACTTAATTTGTATTTACAAGTACCTAAGGGCCAGAAATAAGATAAAATAGGAGAGATAAGTTTTTTATTGTTAGAATCAAAGGGCTAAAAGTTATATTAGAAGAAAATTAAGGACTTCCTTGCAAATCTTGGATAGTTATCCACAACTCTCATTGGACCCCTTATCTTCATTTACAAAGAGGAAACCCAAGAAGAGAAGAATGAGAGAGAAAAGAGAAGAACAAGAAGAAAATGCAGATAACGAAGAAAAAAAGGATGTCAACACAAATGAGCTAGAGTCTTCAATTCCTTTCTAAATTCCTAGAGGTACGCAAAAGATTTACTTACTGAAAAATGATATTTCAATCTAAGGGATGAACAATTTCTTATATTCGAATTTTTGCAAGAATTAAATGTTATTAAGATGTATGTTGACCTCGATTTTTGTGCCGGCTCATCGACGTAGATATGTTTTCACACACTTGGACAAATTGTCAATTACTCGTGGCCTTCTCCGGTGATGGGAAAGGCAGTAGCAAACACTCAAACTATCAAGTTAGTCAACAAGAAATAATAAACTGGATGTGGGATATTCTTGAGATGTGAGCAATAAAGTTGTATGAATATTGTGAGCTTGTGAATGAGTAAAATGAAAGAGAGAATGGGCAATCTTGATTTGAATGTGTAAAATCACATTACCCTTGAAATGACATTGAATGTGAGCCTTTATAGTAGCATGGATGATGTATCACCCCGAAAATTTTGGAATACAAAATTATTTGTTATATATATTATATTTTTATTATTTTGAAGTTGGATGACTAAAGTGATATATGTATTAACTTCGATTTTTGGGCTAAATATTTAGATCTTGTTAAAGCGCCTGAAAGTATATCAATATAGGTCTCGTTGGATAGCTCGTTTTAATCATGTAAATTAAGCTAAAGAAAAAGTCAGTTGGAATAAGCGAGGCCTAAGTTATCGAGGTCGAAAGATTTTGCCTTAAATTGTAATTTATTATTACTTTATTTTATTTTTTTAATCAAAGTTAATTGGGATGGATAGCCACGTGATTTGATAATTGTTAGTTTTATTTTCATGCCAAAGTAATGGTTTTAGGTGCCTTTCAATTTTTGTGATATTTTCCATACGAATTCTCACCATTTTTATTGTCATCTTTTTGCTCTCTACTAAGTGCAAGACAAAGATTGGAAGTTGGTGAGAGTTGAAAGAAGTTATGAATTTGAATTCTATTCAAACCACTCCTCCCAATTCATTTTAATAACTTGTGGGTCGGGTCAACACATATGGGCGATCCATGACCTATATTTTCTAACAGTTTTATTCCTTGAACTCTTTTTGTTGACGTAAGAACCCGCAACCGCTACCCATGAGTGCGCATTGGGTAAACTTCACTCCATGTGCAGTAGCTTGCAAATCACATAGGAGAGATAAACTACACTAGGTAAGTCCCGGTGCGACAGGCTTGATCAATGAAGTGTTAGTAGGGAATTCGAACTCGTGACCTTCAATCTCCGTGTTCACCTACTCCACCAATTCGATCATCCTCGAAAGGGTTAAATATATGAATTACCAGTTAAGGAATTGAACCGGAGACATCTCATAAGAATTGCAAGCTCTAACCTTGAAATTTATATGTGCTTATGAATGTATTGATGTGTATGAATATGTTATGAGAAGTATTAATGACATAAAATGTGTTGACACTGACCTCTGAGGTTGCTCGGCTCAAACTATCTATGCTCCAATGAAGAGAGGACAATGCGAGCTTGGGTATGTGAGCTCAGTTCGGTTCTTGGGTAACTTACCCAACAAGCTATTGTAGTCTTTCAAGACGCAACAGTAGCTAATGATTGCAGATCACTGACGAGATCTTCAAGTTACCAATCAAATGAGTACACATGGAAAGGTCTCATGTCAGCGCCCACTTAGCCCTCCAATTGAAAGTCTTAGCTTACCTTCCTAAACAATGTATTTAATGCTGGGACCCACTTGTACCATCACCTCATAATCAACATGCTAGAATTAAGCTCGGACGCCAATCCTATTGCGCCAGCGCATGTACTTGTTCAGTTCAGTGTTTTAGGTTGACAAGACAGAAGTACTACGTGCCAGCATACTTCTCCTATAAAAGGGCCCAGAATGCAAAGAAAAAAGGACAACATTAGATGAAATACTAAGAAAGCCCATTGTGCTCCATAAATGTATTCAACATTTCCTATAAGAAAAAGAACGATATTATTGCCTTATGATCATAAAATCCATTGAATTATTTCCCATAAATCAACATTCATACTTTAAGTTGGCTTGGATTCTGTTGGTACATTTTTCAACTTCAACAAAATGTAATAATCAAATATTAAGTTCACATAATATAAAATTTAGGTAACACATTTATACATTTAACCATGTAACGTACGCATGAAGACAATGAAATATTTACTTACATTGAGTCCTAACAATTTACTTTTTCAATGGTAGGGAAGATATTCCTAGCCACCCATGAAGTCAACTTACCCCATATCCTAATTTCTTATCATTTATTTAAAATCTTCGGTCAAATTCAATGTTTAAATGTGAACTTAAAATATTGTTTTATTAAATTAAATATCTTTTTTAATATTGATAAGAACATCCTATGTATAAACAAAAATGTAAAGGGTCACAAAATCTTAAAATGAAGTCTACTGTTAAAAGACACTATCAACCCAAATAGGTAATTGTGGATTCAATAGTCATTATATAAATAATTTCTTCTAATCCAAAACCAACAGATGTAAAAATGGGAGCAAAACAAACGTCCAGTCTATATATATATATATATAGTACACACACCCCTATGTATGTACCAATACATATAAATACACAGTACATATATACAT
>JAGHKM010000149.1:0-27684 GCA_019097785.1 Fraxinus excelsior
AGTACATATCAAATCTTTTTTAAGCTTTTCTGGTCTGGGTATTACAATCACCCCTCGTTAGACTCGCGACGTCCTCGTCGCGCTTGATCCATCTGAGGATCTATTGCCAGGCGTTGGGATTCTAGAGGTGGCTCCTACAGGTTCAAGAGGTGGCTCCCACCCTATAGCGTAGCACTTTGTCCCGCATAGCACTTGGTTCCCGATTTCTGACTGGCAACTGCGCTATGATACCATTTGTAACGATCCGGGTCCCACTTAACAGGTTGTCCCGTCCGTTAAATCGACAACGTACTGTCCCCACTGTACCAACATTGGTCTTTTCAGCATACTTTGTCCTCACTCGCATGCTCTCCGAGAAAAATTCTCAGGGGGTCACCCATCATGGAATTGCTCCAAGCCAGCACGCTTAACTGTGGAGTTTCTAATGATGGACTTCCGGAAAAAAAGGTGCACCTTGTTGGTATGAATAGTACCTATCAAATCTTTTTTAAGCTTTCCTGGTCTGGGTATTACGTGTGGTTCCAACAGATTGACCTAAACTCCACTTTCAAAGTGCTGAATCGATCCAATGCAGCCAGTAGCCTCTCCAGTCGATAGTTTCTTAGCTCGCACTACCAGGTACCTATCACTATGGAGTTACAAGGATTGGGAGTACCTATCACTATGGAATTACAAATATTAAGTGGTCAATGGAGCTTGGCTATGAATGATGCTCAAGCTTGGATGAGCAATTAAGTCAAATAAGTTAAATAAATCTAGCATGTTTTCCCAATATCTCGCTACCACGCACAGCCACCCAGGCTCAAGTCATTAATGCATGCTTACAAAATAATAAATGAGAAAAACCGTGCCACCTGTCGAGCTTCACATTTGAATTGTTTTACCATAAAATTTACAATGAAAAAAAATAAAGTAAATACGTTACATCTCTCATATGCCACATCATGTGGTCCTAGGAATTCCAAATGCACACATAGTTGATCCTATCCACCTAGGTGACTTTCATGTTCAACACAATAAAAATTTGGTAAGAAGTTGATGAACGTGTTATATTTGCATAATAGAAGTGTAAAAATATAGAACATAAATGTAACTAAATGTTAAAGCTACACTTTTTGCATTATTTAATGTTCTGAGACGACACAAAGCAGAAACTGGCGGAGACAAGCTCAAAATAATTTATTATCAAGCTAGGCTTGGCTTGGCTTAATTTCTTTAAATCTAAAGTTCGACCTAACCTGTGTCTTCAACGGAATGCATTATATTATTTGATCTTATCACCTAACGTGGGGTACAATATTAAAGACATGCTCACCAAGTAAATCAGCTAAGCATAAGATGTAAGACATAATACATAATAAATATAGGAACAAAACGTTAAAGTTACACCTTTGTCTTCCTATTTAATGTTCTTTTTTTTTGATAACTAATCAGATCTTCCTATTTAATGTTCTGAAACCACACAAGCAGTAATTGGCCCCGACAAACTCTAGTTTCCTATTTAATGTTCTGAAACCACACAAGAAGTAATTGGCCCAGACAAGCTCTAGTCAATTACAAGGAGCTTAGATCGGCTTACTTTCTTTAAAATTCAAGTTTGAACCAATCTGTATCTGCAACAGACGCATTTTATTATTTGATCCTATCTCCTGATGTAGGGAACACTATTAATGATATATTTACCGTGTAAAGCAGCTAAGCATGACATGTAAGAAAATAACAGGTATCCTTATGCTCTAATTGAAAATTTTCATGAATTTGTATTAATCTGCTACAATTAAATCAACTATACCAATTCCACACTAGCAAAAGTCACAGATAGTTTAAATTATCCGTAATGCTAACAAAAATATTTGTAGTGAATCCTTCAGATAATATACTCCCTTACTTGAGCTATTTACTTTAGCAGCAAAACAAACCCTAACAGGACGCGACCATTGAAACTTATTGCTGAAAGCTCATCCAGAATCATAGCACACATAACACTAACAGACCAGGAAGATCTTGATGCTAGAGGCGGCTTCATTTCCCTATAGAAACTTAATTTTTAGAAAGTTCATCTAAAGAATGCAGCTTGACCTATTATTTTTACGAGAAAGGCCCAATACCAATTACTAGAAACAGAGAAGCTTCAGAAGGTTATTCTATCATTTCCTCTTTCCTAGTAAATTTCGCAACAAATTCACATAAACAATCCCAAATGATGCAAATCAAAAATTAACTTCACAAAAATGTAAAACAAAAGCCAACAGCAAAACACTTACAAGAATCCTCGCGGCAAGAGAGTTGGTGGGACCAAGGGTGGAAAGGTCATTGAGCGCCACCTCAGCTGCGGAGTGCTCAGCCTGGCGGAGCGTGGAACAGTAGGTGGGGCTCTCAAACGTCTCACCGTTAAAATTGACGGTAGCCTTGAAGCGCGGCGCGTGATCAGGACCTTCTCTGATGCACGTGTACGACGGCAGATTGAAGCAGCTACGCTGCGCCAGCTCCTGTAGCTGGTTCTTGTACATCTTTACACAAAGAAACAAAGCGAAAACAAGTCAAATAAAACCCAGACAAGAAAATTAATAAATAAATAAATAAGGGAATTAACTACACTCAATTTCTACTTAAAATGCAAATTTGGATTTGAGAAAATGCATCATTAGACTTGAGAGAGGAGAAAGAGCCTCTGAGAAAAAGAGTACATTGTACACAGTGGTTTCTTGTTGGTATTTAAGACGGATTAAATATACATTTGGCCCCTACAGTTCCGGTCAAATTTCATATTAGTTTTTAATATATTTATTTTTGTTCCAAATCAGTCACTTAAAAAGTTTATTATCAGTTTCTGTGACATTAACTTCAAATTTTACTTGTATGTTATTAATACAAATTGAACATTTTAGTTCCATTCTTACTAACTTAAACCTCGTTAAGTAAAATCAATTGATTTCCTGCCTCATTCAAATCTATTTTAATCATTTAGATCCACGTCCCTTTGTGAAGGGAAATCGAGGTCGGAACCGAATACATGGTTCTTGTATCAAATAACTAAAATAAGCCTTATTATTTTCAAAATATATTTTTATCTCTTATTTTTAACCACATATTTTTCAATAAAATAATATTATACGTAAATTCAAAAAAAAATTCTTATTTTTTTTATCGCACATTATTTATTAAAATACTATTCCAAAATGTATTTTAAAGAAAATATGGAACGCAAACATGCTATAAATAAGTAAAAGAGGCGGAAAATGAGGATTTATTAATCTTAGACCATTGTCATCCCATTTAAGAGTGATTAAGGCTTGAGTAGCAATGTGATTAAAGTCCAATTGGTTTGCAGTGAGATACATAGGATTTGGCATTAAACCTACTAATTGAGCTACTATATTGGAATATTACAAAAGTTTAGTGAGTAATTCGGAACAATATAAATGTCAAAGACCAACATGAAATTTCCCTACAACTTTAGGAACTAGGTCCATATTTAACCCTGATTTAAGTCACTAGCGAGAATGCTATTATACAGTAGGTGTTATGGTAAGATATAGGGGAGAATGATCTGAATTCTGGTAGTTTAGAGTTTATTGTATTGGATTGTGGTTTTTAGGTATTAATTTAGAATAAATGAATTTTTTATAGCCAATGATATGTTCAATGGGAAATTTATGGTAGTATAGTTGAAGAGGTAAATATAAATCTCGAGTTTATTTTCGAGAAATTAAAAACATAGGATCAGACGATGAGAGGTCTTTAACTTTCAAATGGAGCATTTACGTCCTCAATCTTTCATTTTAAGTGACACATAAGTCTCTAATGAAAAATTTTACCCCGATCCTTAGCTAACAAGCAAAAACTTTGCTATAAATATCATTTTGCCCTTGATTATAAATAAATAAAATGAAAAATAAAGAAAAGAAAAAGCAATAAAAAAAAATGAAAAATCGTCAACCCTCTTAACATGCCACCATCGCCCTACCCAATTAATAACTTGAATGCCAGTATGCCACGACGAAAAATACATGAATAATGAACCATGTGTTGGGGTTATGGACACCACATATCTCTACATTTGTATGATATTATCTACTTTGAGTCTAAACCATCATAGATTTGCTTTTGGACTTTACCTTAAAAAATTTCATATCAATGGAAATAGTGTCCATACTTGTAAACACACAATCCTCCACACTTCTAGTCAATGTGGGAATTTGATAGCATACCCAACAATCCTCTCCTCAAACAAAGGACCATCGAGTCTCATCTCAAACGATCATTCATCCATCAACTCTCTACCAATTAAGATTCTCCACTCTCTTCTTCACTGTGTTGGAGTCAGGATACGTCCATGAAGAATCCAAAGAGCGCTACCTGACTCGAGACCTTGCTCTATCCAAGTTAATTCATCTTCACCGTGTTGGGGTAAGGACACGTCCATGAAATATCCGGAGCACATGCTTGTCCAATATAGCTCATCTACGGATCCCATCACAAGCTAACCGAGACTCACCACCTTCATTAGGCATTTCGAGGAATTCATCCACATGACTAAGTCTGGGGCTTTGCTTTGATACCATTTGTAAGGATTATGGACACCACATATCTCCACATTGGTATAATATTATCCACTTTGGGTCTAAATCCTTCATGTATTTGTTTTTAGGATTTACCCCAAAATGCCTCATATCAATGGAGATATTGTTTATACTTATAAACTCATGATCCTCCCCACTTCTAGGCAATGTGGGACTTTGGTCGCACACCCAATATCGTGGATATACTTTTTTTTTTTTTTGTTTATTATGCCGTTGTTTGGTTTAATTTTATTGCATTTTTTTATTTATTCTTTTTAGTCACACAAATTTTAATAATAAATAAATAAATAATTTCTTTAACTACACATTCTCAGAAAAATCACTATTCCAAAACACATTTTTCCTTAAAAATGCATTTTAATGAAGTCTAAACAAAACAAGGATCAAATAATAATGTATACCTCAATGCTAATTCGAGTTACAAATTCTTAACACGGTATACTTGAATATAAAGCTCATTGTACTTAAAAGATTTTAATAGGAAAGAAAATCTCAACTAGTATTCTTCTAAGAAATATAAGTGAACTTAATAAGCTTGAAAAAAAAAAAACTTACAACCAAAAAATTACAAAATTGTGGAAAGGGGGAGAATATGATTTTTGTATGAGATTTTTTTGTTTAATTTCAATTCATTTACAGATAAGGATAAAATTGTCCTTTCAACAAAACATAAGCTTGAAAACTTGAGATATGAGTAAATTAATCCACGTAGGGCTCAAGTGCTACTGAATTGTAATGATTGGGGATCAAAATGCTCCGTTTTGAAGGTGCACAGTAGACAACTTACCCTTTATATTAATTATTCTTCCATGCACTAGAACTTTTTAAAAGATTAATTTATACGGTGGTTCAATGACATCTAGATATCATAGGGGTATCAATATGGGTGGGTCGACCCAAATAAAACCACTTGCATCCAATCTCATCGCCTAAACTAGGGTGTCTAAAGTACAACCCGAGCTTAGTCCATAATATCTTTTAAATTTGAAGATGGAATTTGCATTCAATCTGTCGATATTGTGCATTAGGCATTTGGTCCAATTCGTCATTTTTTGAGATGTAAACAATGTAAAATTTAGCCATAATGAAAAAAGAAAGATTGTTTCAATAATATGTTTGCAACTTACACATTTATAGCGTTAGAATTCAAAAATTGCAATAGAAGTTAAAAATAAAGAGTTGTTCCCAAGCACACTCATGCGACCGTTCATTATATCAAAATAATTCATGAACCAACTTAGATCGAGCTTGACTAATTTCGATATGATCTTTTAACATGATGGATAGTCCCGATACTAGGAGGTCCCCATCTTGACATCACTATATTAGTCACAAAAAGTCCTTAAGTAATCCAAAAATCATATTATAACAATGTGCATAAAGCATCTTATGTGCAAACACGTATACTAGACAGTATATTTATAGTCCTAATATGTAGTCATATCTAGAGTTTTGTCATACTATTTTTAGCTTGATTAAAGATTCTGTATTAATTGAATTAACGTAAATTTAGTACATTATGATGTTCACAACGCACCAATGCATTAATTTGATTAAAAAAGTGATTATATTGGAAGTATTAGGAAACTTTAGTTGCTAGCAGTGGCGGATATAGACACGGGGCTCAACTGGACTACAGTCCGTATCCGCCCCTGCAAATGTCCACTTTATTCTTAGTTTTTTTTTTTTTTTAAAGATAAATCTATTTACATTCACATTGCAGCTCATGTCCAAACTCATGGTTGGATCCGTCACTAGTGGCTAGTAGTATCCTTTAGGGACCATAACTAATAGGATATCATAAACTTTAACTATAATGAATTTTAGCTTCAACTTTAGGGACCAAGTATTTAACCCTATTTAATCTAGGAGTCTTAATGCTACCGTACAGGTTATAATCATGACCGTTGGATATGAAATCTGGTGGATGTAGGGTTTAATGCATTGGACTGTTTATTTACCATGAGTAATATTAGAGCATCAGTTTAAATCACATTATACGATAGATTTAATTAAAGATAAAATTATATTATTCATTTAATTATACATTTCATTTAATGATACTTAGTACCAACTAAACAGATGTTGTAATACAAGTGATACTAAATAGCATTACTTCGTATTTAGAGCCTGTTTGATACCAATTAAAATCCAATTAAAATTAAAAATATAGCTGTTATTGGGTCTCACTAATCTAATAAAAGTCAACAATAACAGCTAATTTTTCAATTTTAATCCGATTTTAATATCTACCAAACGCACTCTTAATATGAGATTTATAATAATAGGTGGGATAATTGAAGGGATAATTGAAGGAATAATATTATTTATTAAACAGTGAATATAAACACCAATTTAAGTGGTAGTGGACCCCATTGACACTAAAACGGGTGCTTGTCTTCGTTGCTCATAAATAACATCATTCTAATTGAAGCTGTAAATATAATTTTATTATTTTATTTTGATATAGGAGGGGTCAAATTGAGTATCAATCTGTACACAACGAAAATAGAGAAAATCTTATTTGTTCGAACATCTTCCTTTGTTAGACTAATTTGCATGACTTTGCTCTTCACGTCCGTGAGAGTTGAAGAAAACATAATATTGATTCAAGAGACATGCTCTTACTTCCTTAGACTGCAATGAAACTTGTATAAAAAATGGACTTAGGAGTTGGGGCAAGTGTGCATCGTGGTAAAGGGGTAAATCTAACTTGAGTAACTTGTGTCTGCCCAAGTTGTTGATTTATATCAACACTAACACTACGCTATCTTATTTGATCATTTTGTTGAATTATTTTTTTAGATATGTGAAAATATAAATAAATTTAGATTTTTTTTTTCCATGCAATAGAATTTTTAATAAAATATTTACTATGGTATAAATTGTGTTCTAAACAGCGTAAAGCGTGGTTAGGCGTGGAACTGAGACTTCAAACTTTACGAAACTTTACGAGCGTAAGCAATGTTTAGGTGTCAAAAAGCATTTTCTAATTTTTAATATTATTTTAAATTTTTAAACATTTTAAATCATTTAATAATAAAAATAATATATATCAACTAAAATTATAAAAACTTGAAATTAAAGTCAAATTAAAAGTTTTTTAAAAATAAAAAAATAATAAGATAAAGTTAAATAAAAGTTTTTTTAGAAAAAAAGAAAAAAATAAACTAATAAAGCGCATTTAAGGAAGATGAAAGAGAGGAAAGAAAAAATTCAACCTTTTAGAAATTGGAAAAAAAAACATATAGGCGTGAAGTGGAACGTTTTGTCCAAACTTCAAATTTAGGCGTTATATAGAAATCACTAAGACGAGCTCTTTAGAACATTGAGTATAACGATATCTTGACTAGAAGATGTGAAAGTGTTAATAATGTAGATAACGTGGTATACATATTTGCTGTAGTGAAAATAGTGCCATGACTTGCTAGCAGTGATGTTCAGTATGCACTTGGTAGCAATAATATAATGCATATGCTAGCAATAATAATAAAATGATATTAAGTTACCAATATCACAATAGTCTCCCAAATCTGAGATAAATATTTATATGCGGGTTGGACTTGAGATATAAATAATTGAATATATAAGCAGCTGTGATGAAGCTGATGTAGAGGTGATGTAATTGCTGAAGAGGGCAAGCCATATTGAATCAACTAAAGCCTGTATGAGGCCGAATAAAGCTAGGTGAGGCCCTTGCTGAAGAGGACGAGCTATATTGAAGCAATTAAAGCCTATGCATGAGGCTGCATAAAGATAGGCGAGGCTCTTGTTGAAGAGGACGAGCCATATTGAAGCAACTGAAGCCTGTGATGAGGCTGAATAAAGCTAGGTGAGGCCCTTGCTGAAGAGGTCGAGCTATATTTAAGCAACTAAAGCCTGTATGAGGCTAAATAAAGCTAAGTGAGGCCCTTACTGAAGAAAGTGAGGTAATGTCATTATGTAAAGCAAAGGCGATGCTCTAACATAAGTGGCAGATACGGTACTCTAAATGTATAAATAGCATAGACGATGCTCACTTATGGGCTCGCCATAATAAACCTGAATGTAACATAGGGGCTCGCCATATAAAATCTGAATATAACGTAAGAGCTTGTCATACTTAAACAACACTTGTGAACCCGTCACAATTAATTAATTTGATGGAGATAGGGCTCGCCATATTTAACCGTTGATGGAGATGTATGAGTTTGTCATAATTAAACAATACTTGTGAGCTCGTCACAATTAATTAATTTGATGGAGATATGGCTTGCCATATATAATCGTTGATGGAGATGTATGAGCTTGTCATACTTAAACAATACTTGTGAGCTCGTCACAATTAATTAATTTGATGTAGATATGTGCTCGCCATATTTAACCGTTGATGGAGATGTATGAACTTGTCATACTTAAACAATACTTGTGAGCTCGTCATAATTAATTAATTTGATGGAGATATGAGCTCGCCATATTTAACCGTTGATGGAGATGTATGAGTTTGTCATACTTAAACAATACTTGTGAGCTCGTCACAATTAATTAATTTGATGGAGATATAGGCTCGCCATATTTAACCGTTGATGGAGATGTATGAGCTTGTCATACTTAACTTATGAGCTTGTCATAGTTAATAAGTTGATGAAGATATGGGCTCACCATCAAAGATGCAAGAAACCCGAGCATCTAAAAATAGGTAGGAACAACCAATATATGCCGGATCTTTCTTTATTCAAGGAACAATGACTTCAAGATATCGCATCTTCCTTTATTCAAGGAATGAGGACTCCAACCAGGGATAAGCATCTGGCGTTGCGGATAATAAACATCCCGCAAATAGCTCTCGAACTATCAGAGTCTTATAAGTGGGCCTCAGATAGATAAGGTCTTACAGCTAGGCTCGACGATAGTGAAATGCGAGGAATAAACATCTTGCGAAGCTAAGAATAAGCATCTGGCGAGGCGGGGAATAAACATCCCGCGTATAAATCTCGAACTATTGGAGTCTTATAAACTGGCCTCAGATGAGGTCTTACAGTTAGGCTCGACGATAGTGAGAGGCAAGGAATAAGCATTTTGCGAAACCAGGGATAAACATCTAGCAAGGCGGGAAATAAACATCCCGCATATAGATCTCAAACTATCGGAGTCTTATAAGCGGGCCTCGGATAGATGATGTCTTACAGTTAGGCTCGACAATAGTGAAAGGCGAGGAATAAGCATCTCGCGAAGCCAGGGATAAACATCTAGCGATTTGCCTCTTCCTTTATTCAAGGAACGATGACTTCAAGATATTGCATCTTCCTTTATTCAAGGAATGAGGACTCCAATTGGGGATAAGCATCTAGCATTGCGGAGAATAAACATCCTACAAACAGCTATCAAACTATCGGTTTTATAAGCGGGCATCGGATATACGAGGTCTTACAGCTAGGCTCAACAATAGTGAAAGGCAAGAAATAAGCATCTCGCAAGCCAGGAATAAGCATCTGGCGAGGCGGGGAATAAACATCCCGCATATAGATCTCGAACTATCAGAGTCTTATAAGCGGGCCTCAGATAGATGAGGTCTTATAGCTAGGCTCGACGATAGTGAAAGGCGAGGAATAAGTATCTCACGAAGCTAGGAATAAACATATGGCGATTTGCCTCTTCCTTTATTCAAGGAACAAGGACTTCGAGAGATGCTACCTCTGATAACAAAAAATCCACAACTTATGGCTCGCCTTCAATAATAAGAAGACTACGAGCTATAGCTTGCCTTGAGCAATTAGAATGATCAATGGAGCCTTTGAACAAGAGAATTCCAAGCTAAGCAATTTATCGAACACTTAGCGTGCACTTGCAATAATAATAATAATTCATTTAGCATGACTAAGATTGTAGCCCCATCCACGACACCATCAAGAATTACAATAGCAAATTTCACATACTTTCACAATTCGTCATCGTGGATATTGTATTAATTCATGCACACATTAGATGATACATCACTGTAAATTTAAAATGCAAATAGAAGAATTTTTCCACCTCGACTTAAATTTTGCCACAGTAGAAAACAAAAATCAAAAGTTGAAACGTAGATATGCACATGCTCTAATTTACTTTAAATGAGGCTTTTTAAAATAGCTTGTAGCATCAATAAACTCCCAAATCTTTCCAAAATCTATTCAATTTTGAAGTAGTTGGAATACCTCAAAACTTGCAGCTAGGGGTGTCCGTGGGTCGGTTCGGTTCTGCTCGATTCCAGAATTTTCGGGTATTTAATAAATGGACCCGTCGGGTCCAAATATATTTATGGAACCGTTCGGGTTCGGTTCCGTTCGGTTCTGTACCATAATTAAATTTTTTAATATTTACAGCAACACTACATAAATATAAATAATGACATTTCATTTGTAACTTTTACAAATTAACGTAACCAAATTTAAAAAATATAAAAATAACTAGCTGTCGAATAACATTAATTCAATGCATACAAATACCAAAAAGTAGATATAATACTTACCAACTATTTGATTTAATCATCAACTGTTACTGCTTGACTTGCCATGGCAAAAAACTTTACAAGAATTGAAAAAGCACAATTAACAAACAAATAAACTAAAAAATATTCAACTAATAAGATTTGATAAAAAAAATATAATATATATCTATTACATGTCTCAATGCCCTCATAGAACTCTGTTTCTTCAATGCAAATTCCATCTTGGGAAACTTTCAAGAGTCTAGAATATTTTCTTAGCCAGTTTTGTGTACAAATTAAGGTTTCAACTGTTTTAGGAGTTAAAGAACTCCTAAATGGATCAAGAATGCGCCCTCCAGTACTAAATGCTGACTCAGAAGCAACTATAGATACAGGAATGACAAGAACATCCCTTGCAACCTCAGATAAAAATTCAAATCTTGATTTATTAATCTTCCACCAATGTAAAATGTTAGAAAAAATAAAATAATTTAATTAATTCAATAAAAAAATATAAAAAAATTATTTAGTTTCGGGTCTCATTCGGTTCTTGGTCGAGACCCAAGACCCGACCCAAACCTTTCGGTTCTCGATTCGGGTACCCGTTCGGGTCTTTAACTTATGAAGAACCGCTCGGTTCGGTTCGGTTCGGTTCGGTTCGGGTTCGGTTCGGTCCGGTTCGGTTCGGATATTTTGGACACCCCTACTTGCAGCCAGTTTGGATGAAGAAAGAAAATTACGACTTGCACCATTTCACGTTCCACTTAAATGAGAACCAAAATAAGGGGATGCAAAAACGGAACGACCCAACGAAAAACCATAAGACTATGAGATGGCCCAAAATGTAATTAACAGCAGCCCATTGAACTATAACCATAACAGATATGCCATTTCTCCGATCCAAAATTCTGGAAGAACCAATAAAAGTACCATGGGCACAAAAGAAATAAGTAGAACCAATAAAATTACCATGGACACGAGAAATAATTAGAACCAATAAAATGAAGCATCTAATTGGTCCAAAAGCTCTGGACAAGTGGAGGAGTAATAAAGCCCAAGGATGGAAAATTAGTGCAACCCAATTTTATATAGTGGAAATTACATAATTCCAGGGGTTTAAAGTTTAGAGTTCAAAAATCAGGGGCCAACTTTATTTTTCAAAAATCAGGTAATATATAAAAATCCTAACCCTAATTTTTCACACTACCCCTCTTCTCTCTCTCTCTCTCTCTCTCTCTCTCTCTCCCTCCCTCCCACCTTCTCACCTCCCTTTCTGCCGGCAGCAGCAAGCTGCTGCCGGCGGCAAGCTGCCGCTGCGAGCAGTGGCAGCAAGCTGGTGCCAACTGCTACAAGCAGCAGCTGTTGCTGCGGCTGCCTCCGGCAATGGTTGCCGGCGGTGGTGGTTGTTTTTTGTTGGCGGATCTGTGTGGTGGCGGATTGGTGGTTTGCTGTTTATATTTGTTGTTGTTGGTGGTGGATCTATTGTTGGTGGTGGCGGCGGATATGTCGCGGGGTTCATTTTTCGTCCGTGTTTTGTGACTGGTTAGTTTGTGTTGGTCTATCTGTGACTTGTGACCAAGTATTGGTGGTAGCGTCGGTAGTCTGTGACCAAATGTTTGGTAATCTGTGACCAAATGTTTGGTAATATCTGTGACCAATTAATCAATTGTGACCTAAAAATTTAATAATTCGTGACTCAAAAATAATCTGTGACCAATTAATTTAAAATCTGTGACCTCGAAATAATATGTGACGTAAAAAAATTTTGATCTGTGACCTCGAAATAATCAAATTTGACGATATGTGACCATTAAATAAATCTGTAACTTATAATTATGAATCTGTGACCATTAATCACAAACTGTGACTTTATTATCATTATTTAATAAATATTTTTAATTAATTAAATTCATACCTGATTTTTGAATTTTCAAACTATTTACCTTACTTTTGAATTGAGGTAAATAATACACCTTAAATATGAATTTTTCCCTTTTATATAAACATTTACCCCATAATCTCCAAAGCCCATTCATTAATGTGCACTTCTTCCAACCCGTTTTAGTCGCTAAAAATAATTTATATTAAACAAAAAAGGGTACCAATTTAGCAAAAAACGTCTCTCTTTTTCCAACACTAGTATGTTGCCTGTGCAATGCATGGGCAATGTGATTATGGAGGTAACGTTAGCGTTTGAAAAAAAAATATTTATATTTGTTTTTATAGTATTTTCTTAAGTATTAAATGCGTAATATAAATTTTTTTTTACACTTAATAGTCAATGATTTGGATGAGATGTAATAAAATTATGGAATTAAAATATGAAAGCTCAAAGTTTAGGTATATGTCATTTTAGAAAGAAAATTAAATTATTTATTCCGACGAGGAACGATCTAACCGGTCAGGTCGCGAGGGTCGAGGGGGTTCGGGGGCAACGCCCTCGAAAGGAAATTATAATTTTCGTGTATGCGCTGAAAATTAAAAGCAAAGATTAAGCTTCTCAGGTAGATGAGGATAAGAAAAAAAAGAAATTAACTAAGTTTTCATACATGTACACACAAAAAAAGGTGAAAATAAATTGACAAGAAAGCAAAAAATGAAACAAACCAAAAATCGAGCAAAAACTTAAGCTCCTGAGCTACATCAAAGTAAATAAAGAAGAATAATCATACCCTAAATAACTGTTGGATAACATTAGTTCTAACCAATGTGCAATGATAATTAGAAGAAGGTACAAAAGTCATCACACAATCTGAGTCTAATTCGAGAATATCGGAGTCAGGGGCTGAGCATATACTACTAATTTTGGAACACATCCAGCAAGAAAATATCCCTTCACATCACACCATTGCGGTAAAACGGAGTAAAAGCCGTCCGACAAATACTAAGTCAATAAACTCAAATCGTCGATAGCTCTAGCTAACTCAAATTTAGCAACGTCTTCGGGTTGTTTCCCTTCAGTCTTTGCCTTTAGGCCCTTGTCCCTCTCCCTCACACCACCTTCGGCTATACATTCCTGATATCTTTAACAATTGATGAGATGGTCATTTGTGATTCCGGCTTCTTGCATAAACGAGTAAACCACTGTAGGCCCGACTCCTCGAAATCCTCTCTTCACCAAATCTTTGCTTATGGTATCAGCTTTCGATGTCCTAATTGGAACCTGTCGCGGGTATCGAAAATTACCTGTTACGGGCTTGAAGTTCACAAAACTCGAAATGTATTTTTCGAAAGACCCGAGCTCATCTATTATCTGCATCAGAAGAAACCACAGAAATATGAGACTGATATATGATTGATTAACTGCATTAGGAATTTAGGTGTTGAGCTTAAAACTTTCACACTACCATCTTTTACTAATAAACACAGTTCTGCCACGTATTAAACGCCTCAGTTAAAACAAAATAATGTATAATCGATTATTTGAACATACATTTCTCTCTTTTTTCTTTTTCATTTTCCTTTTTTTTGACCCTTTGAAGTGGAAGATACATATAAATGGTTAACTAATTTAGTCATTTTATTTTATATGCTGTTTAACTTCCGATATATTTGGAATATGATAAATACTCGCCTCACCTTGTCATGTATACATGCTCATTAAAAATATGGCAGAAAGGTAAATTAATATTTGAGTCCTACGTAATATATAGAAACTAACATTATCATCACCATATTTTCCACACTAAATATCTTCAGTCCGTTTGCTGCTTCTTTAAGGATGAAAAGGCAACACTCACCATGCCCTTAAATATTAATAAATCATAGACGTGAAAAGAAACTGTAATTTTGCAATTTGTAAAATTTAAAAAAATAAAAAAGTCAGGGTATACCCTACAAATTTGACGTGCATTTTCAATAACTGATCGAAGCTTTAGTTCTGACAGAAGACTGCTTGCAGGACTTCCAGGTGATGCTATCTTCTTCTCATTCAATTTTGAGACTGCGATTGGATCAAAGTCCGCAAAGACTTCTCTGCACTCATATATGGACACATTGAACCAGCAATATGAAAGCTCGTGAAAAATAATAATCGCCAAATTATTGAATCCATTATTATCAAAATCATCACAGAAACAACTAAAAATACCTAAATATATGCCTTTTATTAAGAATGGCGGGCCAAGTTAGTTCAGCCAACGCAGTAGAAAAGCTCAGCAATTCAAAAAGTTTCCTGCACATTGTTAAAAATAGAGAAATGAACAACGGGAAAGCTATCAAACAAAGTTGCTTTAAAAGTCGAGGCTGCAAGTCAGAAAGAGAACATAGTGCAAGGAGTACATACTTATCATTGTGGACTGGAACTCCCCACTCCTCATCATGAAAAGCAGCATAAGTTTGATCTTTTGGAAAAGGAAAAATATTAGCACAAGGAAATCAACAGAAAATGTAATAGGACTTTAGCATAATTACAAGGCAAAAGGACTAAAAACGACCATTATATAGTGACGGAAGAATCTCAACACTGGGCTGGAACTCAACATCAATGCAGTGAAACCACACTTCAGCCAACGTCTGCCAAATAATTTAGAACACGCAGCACCTGCTTTGTAATGTTAATGAATCCTCAAGCATGAGTCTGACACTATATATCAAGGGAGAGGAAGCAGGGGGCTGAGAAGTCAGAAAGAATTTTGCAATGAAATGGTGAAGTATTACCTAAAGCTGCTCCCTAGCAGACCTCCCACTCAACCCAAAAATAATAAAGAAGAGAAGGTTTCCCCTTGGCATAAAGAAATAAGTCCCATTAAGAAAATTCAGAGGAAAAGACAACGCACCAAAAGTGTTAGCCAAATCTGTAATCTTCTTCCATTTCTTATGATATTATTTAGTGTAGCAAAATTCCCCTGTAATCTAGTAATCTCCTGTTCCATATCGACGTTATTAACCCACCAAAAGAAACTTCCAATAGAGATAACAAAGGAACCCCCACCCCAACCCAAAAAAAAACCCCCAAATTTCTGATAACCATATGTTTTCACTACCAAACAGAGAAATAAAATTAAGAAAAAATAAACCAAAAATCAAAAACGCAATTCTTCAGAGAAAAAAATTACTTTCATTGCATAAACACATAATTAGTTAATTAATACCAACGAGCAGATTCATATAAGTAGTATTAGTACCGGGTAAGAAGATTAATTGCTGTCGCAGTCTCCATTTTGCACTTTGAAGAGTTGGAACTTGGAACTGGCAACAGAAAAATGGTGAGAGCAGGAAAAAAATATGCACAATAGCAACAAATTGAACAAAGAATACACAACAAGAACATCAAAGGAACGTACTGTAGCTATTTTGAGTTCGATTTCTCAAAAGACAAAAAAAAAATTGTAGATTCAACAATAGAAGTGAAGAAACCGTAACAAATATAATTGGTACTTCATCTTAAATTAGCTGGTAACCAAGAAATTAGTTGAAGCCGAAACTGAGAAATTGAAATGACTACAGTGTCTAGATATCGGGAGTGCTCTTGGAACAGTCGTTTGTGTGTGAAAACGGAGAAATAGTGAAAATAAAGGGAAGGTAGAAGATTGAAGAAAACCCGTGAAATAGTGTAACTGGCGTTAAAAAATAATAATAATAATAATTTGGACAATTTTTTTTTTAATAATTCTACTTATTTACATTTCATACAATCTATAAATATAATTTCACTTATTAATAATTTAATTTAAAAACATTAAAAAATATTCAATTCCACACATACATAAAAATCAAAATTTCTTTCGGGGGCCCCCACGAAGGGCGCTGCCCCCTTAACCTTCGCAACTAGACCGGGCAGGTCGATCCCCGTCGGGAGCGTTGCCCCCGAACCCCCACGAGGAACGCTGTCCCCTCGACCTCCACGACCTGAACGGATATGTCGATTCTCGTCAGGGGCAATATCTCCGAGCCACTCGAGGAACGTCACTCGCCAATTCGATTAAAAAAATATGTAACTTACTTCAATTTACTTCATATACTTTGATTTTTTGTTTTTATTATTATTTTCATTAATTGTTATATTTTTAATCAACAGTCAAGAACTGTGTAGTCTTTATATTTTGTATTCAACATAACCGGCTACATTAATTTAATTTGTCTAGGATGAATCTAATTGATTAAAATAATCAATTTTTTTTGTCTTTCTCAAAAAGTCTATAATCCCTTTTATGACCTCCCACCGCCTACTTTTTTACCAAAGAAGAATCTCATTTTTCTGCCTTTTTCAGGGGATTTCTTATAAGAAGAATCTCCCACCGCCTACTTTTTTACCAAAGAAGAATCTCATTTTTCTGCATTTTTCAGGGGATTTCTTATAAGAGGGAGGATAAATTAGGAAAAGAAAATACGTCAAGAATGAATAGTAAACTGCGGATTGCCTCTTTTAATAGAAGAAGGAAAATGGCTATCGTAAACCATTTGAATACGCTTCCAGCAATATGTCTCCATCAAAATTAATGCTGATTGAAACTCGATTGGAGATAGACCATGGACTGGCAGTTAATGTGGTGTTGCAGGGTGCCAATTCGGAGGTTGACGTTACGGTGTTCGCCGGAGCTCATGGAGGTTTCGACAATAGTTGAGACAATGGACAAAAGCCAGAACTGGACATTTTCGTCCCCTGTGGTGCCAATGGTTGTTTGGCCTTTTTGGAGTCGGAGGCAATGCGATGCCATGGTTGCCTTTATACTTTGCTTCCAGTTGTTTTATGTGACTAAGGAAAGTTTTGAGAGAGAATGGCTTATTACAGAAACTCATTCGTTGGCCAAGGATCTCACCAAAATTCCTATTCGTAAAGCCATGGTTGGAAATATATGTAGGAACAGGAAATTTTTTGTTGAAATGGTATTTCCCCTGAATCAATGAATAGACCAACCCGTATACTTCATACTTGTATTGTGAAAAATTGTTCTTTAGGTGGCCTCGGCAACTTTTTGCTCCATTCTTGCGCATCTGGCTGATATAATTTCTTGTCAAATGCTTCGTCTTTGATGTTGAGTCATAATGGGCTTCTCTTCGAATTTGTTGGTAGATGATGTTGGAATAATAAGAAAAAATTACACTAGCTCGGTCATCACTCTTTTTTTTTTGTTCAATCTTTTTGGAGCTGGTTTTCTATTTTATTTGGGTCTGAGTCCCAAAAATGGGTGAACATGGCCGAACACAATGAGCAAAACAGAGCCTCTTTCTTTGACAAACCCCTTGGCCCTCCTTTTTTTTCATTTCATGTGGCTGAATTCGTTTTGGTCGAAGGAAACAGTCTGAAAAATCATCTTCCTTCGCTGTCTTTACCGTTTTTCAGTAGATAACTCCCCGGGAAAAGATATTTTTTGGTGGCCTTTTGTATGTGGTATAACATGGTTAATGTACAGTCTTCCACAGACGACGCCAATATGTTGACCCCAAAAAATGGACCAATAGAATAGGGTTCGAGAACCCCCTCCAATTGTGAAATAAATTACACATATATAGGAAAGGTAAATGTACATGTGGGCATAATGGGCCGGACCCAATCTTAGGCCCAAAAATATCCGAATTGATTAAATAGTCGATGCCACGTAATATATATGAGTGTAACATCAGTCCCCCAAATTCAAGTCATACATTCATGTGCGTATCGGACTTTGAAGTATAAATAGTCAAGTCAGTCAATGTGGAATCCTCTCCATCTGAACATACCACATAATATATGAGTGTAACAGTCTCCAAGGGCAAAAACCCTCGAGCAGAGATAGCCCCCAAGATCCTTCAAAAGCTTAATCCTTATGTGGGCGAGACATCGAAGTCCTTCCAACACTTGGGGCCTTAGAGAGTTTGCAATAAAGTCAATCCACACTGCAAAAGAGAACAATCTCTTTTGGTAATCACTTTGAGAAGACTTTTATACAAGAAGAGTAGTCATCGAAAGGGTCATCCCTAAGCTTAGAACTCTCAATCTCAGAATCATATGAAATATTTTGGTAATCACTTTGAGAAGACATTATAAATAAAGCTTCAAAAGGTTGAAAGATACGAACTTATGCACAAAAGCAAGAAGAGGGCAGATCACGTACCTAAAGAAGATTTCTTTTTCAACAAATAGTTGAAAAAGACAGGAGAAGAAGTCGCCTAGGAATGGGTAATGAGAACAACAAACAAAATCAACGAAGAAGCAATGAAGATAACTATAGAGAGAATGACATATTTATAGGTTCTGACAGAAAATGCCAACTGTTGGATTATGTTAGTGGTGACAGTTTAGGATCCTTATCCGAGCCTTCTGTCTTATTACTTCCTTTGTGTGTTACCTTATATTTAAATGGGTTTGCAATTTTTGTTTTCAGTGGTTAACAAATAGCCCCCCCAATTGTCTACTATTAATATTTATATTAATTATAGTACTTAGTGTTTCTTTATACACTTTTACGAACCCATGAGTTTTTATATACTTCACTTTGCTGATGAAGGATAACTTGGACTATTATAAGGAACAAGCTATAACTGTTGCAAATATTTGCGTGTACTGCATGTCGTTTTTTGCTCGTTTCTAGGTTGGTGGCCCATGCACATTAATTGCGCGTGTCAAATTGGCTCAACCAAACCCGTCCCCATTTACATTTTAAATTAGGCGTCTTTTAATACACAGTAGTTACGATTATCGTGTGTTTGACCAACTGTAATTTTTCCACGTGTACGAACAAAGGGAAATATATGAAAATAGCCTAAATAAAAGGGCTATTTATTCATTTTGGCCTTTGACCATTCAAAGGTAGTAAACTACCAAAAATACCCCTAAATATAAGATTTACAACCAAAGTAATCATAATATAAAGAGAGTAACAATTTAGTCCTAAAAGATTTATTTTAATCTTGAAACAATAATTTCTTTTCAAAAAACTAACTAAACTATGACTAATAATTATAAAATGAAAAAACCTAGATCTAAAAGAGGTCCATATAAAATTAAAACTATTATAAAAAATAAAAAAGAAATTGAATTTGAAAATGAAATCGATAAAATAGGATATCAAGAACAATTATATGCTGCTCAAGAAATATTAAAATGTTTTAAAGAAAATTTAATAGAAAATTTTGCCAGAGAAATTGTTAGATCTATAATTATAAAAGATATACAAGATATAATAGATAAATTAGAAAAAAGGAAAAAGAATATCTCAAAATATAATATTCCTTTTGAATCAAATATAGATATAATAACAGATCTTGATATTATGAATTCTCAAACATTATTAGACTTTGAAGATTTAATTAAAAACTTATAGATGAGAAAACCTATCACGAATAGATTACCACAAGAACATAAGAAATTAAGGTTTAATTTAACTTTGAGATTTTATATATCTATAACTAATAATAGATTAGAATTTGATAAATTAAAAGAATACATAGAATATACTACTATTTAAAGATTAATGAGATTTTAGATTTTAAGTATTATTTGATTTTTGTTCGCTCTAAGTAGCCCCCAAATGGTATCAGAGCCATAGAGATCATGAACATTAGAATTACAAAAACAGATTGGTATTACAAAATAGAAGAAAGTAAAGGAAGTAATGTATTTTTAGAACATATTCCTAAGAAAATAAAAACAATAACATTAATGATAATTAAAGAGTTATCTCAAGAAATAAAAGAACAAATTATAGATAACATTATAATAGGAACATTAAAAGATGAATATATATATGAAAAAATTATTATTGAACTTGAAAAAGAAGAAATTATGTTATATTGCAAAAATTATGAGTAATAGAATTATAAAAATAGATAATTATTATAAATTAGAAACAGAAAAAGGAAGTTATATATTTTTAGAGCCTATACCCAATAAGTTAAAAATAATAACATTAAAAATAATTAGAGAATTACCTATGGAAATTAAAGTACAAATATTACATAAATTAATTATAGAATCAATAAAAGAAGGAGATATATATATGAGAAAATAATAGAAACTTTTGAGAAAGAAGAAATCAATTTATATTATAAAGAAAAATATGAATCAAATGATTTGTAAAAATTAATGGAATTAATGGAAATAAAAGAAATTTTAGATAAAAAAATTAGTAAGAGTAAGAGAAATAAATCTACAAATACAAGATGAACTTTTGAAACCTGGAAATATAACAAACTCACAACAAAAATAAATATTAAAATTAAAACAAGAAAGATATAAAATAAGAGCAAGCTATTACGAAAAAATGAAAGAATTAACAAATAATAAGTATGTAAGACAAAAATGTGATAAAATAATAAAAGATTGTAAAGATACTGAATGTAAGACATATTACTTGTGTCAATCAAAGAAAAGATAAATGTCAATTGGTGAGTATATAGAAGAATTAAAAACACTAATAAAAATATTAATAGATGATGTTCAAAACATAAATAATGAAATAAAAGAAGTAAGAAATGATATTAATATTCTAAAAATTGAAGTAAGAAAAATAAAAGAAAATAATAAAGGAAAAGAAAAAACAATAGACAAAAAACTAATAGAAAAAGAAATGTCTAGAATAGGGAAAAAACATACTGAACAAGAAAATATAAGAATAGAAGCAGGAAGTATGGATGATGAATTTAGGAAAAAGATTTTACCAAAAATAATAGAAGAAGAAGAAAAAATGGAAAAATCTAAAGAAAAAGCAATAGGAAAATTAGAGATTAAAGAAAATCAGGATAATATAGAAGATAAAGATGAATGAAGAATTAGATTTACTTATAGAAAATTTTGATCAATTAAATCTAGAAAATATAGATGAATATCAAGTCCTAATGAACACTGGAGGAGGACCAAATAAAGCAGAATCTTCTAATAAACAAGAAATATTAGACCCAGATGAAAGTTATGCACCTATATACATTAAACCATATAGACAATATTATGAAACAATAAGAAATAGACAACCACCAAAAGGAAACAAATACAGTAATAGATTTGAACTAAATGATAATTATGATAAACCTGTCAATCATGGAGGAGCAAAATTAGACTTAGATTGTAAAATAGATATTAAAAAAGCCTTAGTAACTTGGGCAGATTCAATGATATTATTCTTTTTATATAACAAAGATGATACATGGGAAAGTACTGAAAGAAGGATAGACTTTTTAGTAGCATCTTTTGAAGGAAATGTTAGAAATTGGTGGGATGGAATAAATAATGATACAAAGACACTAATAAGAAGAAATATACAAACAGAAATAATAAAATCAGATAGAGAAGGTATAGAAAGATTAGTAAACTATATTTCAGATGAATTCTTAGGAGAAGATTGGATAAGAAATTTTGATGGAGAAGCAATAAAAGAAAAAGAAAATGCTAGGATAAAATTAATAAACCTAACAATATGTGATATGTGTAAAATCAAAGAATATACATGTGAATTTAAGGAATATTATTATACCCAATTTTATAGTAATGAAAATCAAGATGTGTATAAAGATATGTACTATAATAAGTTACCAGGAACATGGGGAATATATTTTAAAATAGAATTTGAAAAGTATATCAAAGAAAATCCTGAAGCACCCAGATCTTTAGGATCAAGAATAAAATTTTTATTTGAAAGACTTGCATATATATGTCAACAAAGACAATTAATGAAAAAATCAGGAAAATTAACTAAGATATGTTGTGAAGATATGGAAAAACCTACACAATGGGGATGTAATCCTGAAAGAAAAAATATTAAGAGAAAATTCAAAAATAAAAAATTTAGAAAATTTAGAAATTTTAAGAAAAAATATATAAAGCCTAGAAGAAGATATTATAAGAGGAAATATAATCCGAATAGACAACAGAAAAACAGACCTTATAGAAAAGATAAAAGCCAATGCAAATGTTGGAATTGTGGAGAAATAGGACATATAAGCCCTGATTGTAAAAAGAAAAATGTTAAAATATTACAAAAAGAATATTTAGAAATAGAAAGTGAATTAAGTGAAATATCAGATATTGAACAATATTATGATCAAGAAGTATATATAAGCGAATCAGATTCAGAAAAAGATAATGAGTCAGAATCTGAATAAAGAAATTGAAGAAATAGAAAAAGATAATATAGATAAACAAGAATATGAAGGAATAGAAGGTTATGGATTAAAAGTAACATTTGATAATAACAAATTCAAGAAAATGAGAAAATTATCTTTAGATTTAAAAATAGGAAAATGGGAAGCCTTAGATAGAATATGGAAAAGAGAAAGAATAGCAATAAATGAATATCATAAAATTGAAAAAGCTATAAATGTTAGAACAACTCAAGGAACACATAAATTAAATTTTTTAACAAAAAATACAGTAGATGAATTATTAACAAAGATTAGTAAAAAACAAGGAGAAAAAATTCAATATGTCTATTTAGCAGGAATACAGATAATGTTTAAATCCTTATTTAGAGAAGGAATAGATTCACCTTTAACCGTAAGTTTACATGATGGAAGAATAATAAATTTAAAAGATAGTCATTTAGGAACTATAGAAGGAAACTTGGCATACCAAAAATTAATATTTACTTGTTACCCAAAATATTGTGTCTCAATTACAGATAAGAACTTCAATGAAGTCTTAGGACTACATTTTAAGTTACATAGAAATGATATAATGGAACCAGGAGACAAGATTATGACTATAGAATATAGAGCTTTGTACACATTTACTAACTCCAACTATGGAAATATATACTCTAAAAAACCATACATAGAAGTTCATAAGGAATGCAAGGATATTAGTAAAATAATAGAACCAAGCAAACAAATAAGCTTAATTCCTAAAGAATATGAATTTAGTATACTCAAGGATAAACCTGAAATAGCAGAAGATAAAGAAGATGATTATTCTGATAAAATAATGTTTAGAGATGGAAGATTAATTAAGAGGTCAACAAGTCTTAAATTACCTAAAAAACATTTAGAAGGAACTAGTAATATAAAAGAAATCAAACTTCATAGAAATGCTGGAAACATGAAAATAGAAGGAGAATATTATAATGGAAGAGAATATATTGAAGGACCAAATATACTAATTGATACAGGAGCAAGTGAATGCCATATAGCTTCAATTAGAAATAAAGGATTGATGACTCATAAGATTGAACCATATAGATATGTAAATTTTGATGGACAAATACATACTACAGAATTAGAAGTCAAAGTACCAATAAAAATAGGAGGAATTAAAATGGTAGTACCATGTTACATGGATAATAGTATGAATACAGATCCTCATATATTATTAGGAATAAGTTTTCTAAATGGATTGAAAGACTATAGTATAAAAAGAGAAGGATTATATATAACACATAATGGTCAAACTATATTATGCGAAAAAAGATAAATGAATAATCAAATAAGTTTTCCATTAGCCGTATATATACAAGTTACTATAGTAGAAACAAATATAACAACATGTGCTTTAATAGATACAGGAAGTGATATAACAATATTTAAAAACTTCTTAATAAAATCATGGAATGAAAATAGTAAAATAAAAATAACAGGAGTAACAGGAGAGAGTACACAAATAATTAATAGTGCTGATAAAGTCAGTATAATACTTGGAAGTAAACAAGTAATAATAAATAAGATATATAGTTATAATAAATTAGATTGTGATATACTATTAGGAAATGACTTTATCCAACAATTTCAATATTATAAACAAAATAATTATATGATAATGTTACAAACACCATGTGCACACTTATTAAAAATTTCAAGGGAATTTAGACCCTATAGAGTTCAGTCAGCCTAGCGTGGTGATAAATGGGAGAAAAAACCAATTATAAATAGGGATATAAATACAAAAACCCTATACAAAAATGTCTTGAAAGCAGAAATAGAAATAAGTATAGAGAAAATTATAGAACAATTAGAAAAGACATGTGGAGAAAATCCATTATTATTTTGGAAACCATACCATCCTAAAGCTAAAATAGAACTAACAGAAAATGTTATAATTAGAGTCAGACCAATGATGTATACTATACAAGATACACAAGAATTTAAAATCCAAATAAAAGAATTACTAGAACAAAAACTTATTAGACCAAGTAATGGACCCCATAGTAGTCCAGCCTTTATGGTTATGAAACATTCTGAGCAAGTTAGAGGAAATGCTAGAATGGTAATTAATTATAAAGAATTAAACAAATATACTAAATTTGATGGATACTTTTTACCAAATAAAGAAGTCCTAATAAACCTTGCAAAAGGAAAACAATATTATTCCAAATTTGATTGTAAATCAGGCTTTTGACAAGTTAAAATGGAAGAAGATAGTATACAATATACTGCATTTAGTACACCTCAAGGTAAATATGAATGGTTAGTAATGCCTTTTGGTTTAAAAAATGCACCACAAATATATCAGAGAAAAATTGATAATATATTTAGAAAGTTTGATGAAGATTTAAATGAAATCTGTAGGTATTCAAGTGGAACTTTTAACCAAACAGAAATAAATTATACCACTCATGAAAAAGAATTGTTAGCAATTATTAGAGGAATAAAAAAGTTTTCATTATTCCTATTATCTAAAAAGTTTATTGTTGAAACTGACAATTCTAATGTTACAGGATTAATTAAAAATAAGTTGCCAATGAAGCCTCAATATAGGAGATTGCACAGATGACAAGCATATTTGTCATTTTATAATTTCGATATTATTCATATTAAATGTATTAACAATTATCTTGCTGATTTTTTAAGCAGAAATATCGAGTTCGGAGATGGATAATATCAAGCAGGAGATATCAGAAATAAAATCTGCGGCAGCATATGCCAAAGATGAAGCTGATGATATAAAAATTGGAATGGAGGCATTAGCTGAAACCTTAAGTTATAATGTCAAATTATTACTTGAGATCAGTGCGTCCCATACCAAAGTTACCAATGAATTAAAAGACCGAATTGATGCTCTTGAAGCACAATTAGAGTCTACAAATACCAAAAATACAGGGATTGATGCTTTAGCACAATCTCAAAATACCAAACAGGTACACCAAGCGGAAGCAGCAGTGGACCCAGTCAAATAAAAAGAGATACAATCATGGAAAGTCCCCGAAAGGTGACAATAAAAAATGATGATAAACATACAAGGGTGATCAAAATCAGAGCAGATGAAGATGATGAGACCCCTTTAACACCAAGAGAAGAAGAATATAAAGCTTTTGCAAAACTTGTCTATGAACTATAAGTTGATGAATCATATTTCATCTCCCCAGGAGAACATGTTTACCCAATGATGATTATTACAAACGATGGAGACCCTAACATGGTTAAAATGGCAGCAGACTATGGATTCTTGGATTTAATTTATCCAGGAAAAGATTTAAAAGAAATTGAGAAATTTGATGATATCTTTCGAGGAGAAGTTTCAAAATTTGCCAAAGGAAGACCAATATATCTTAAATTTTACTCAATCAGTCCAGAAATTGATGGAAGGATATATTATCCTGTAGAACATATCATTACAATTGGATATGTAGGCCGAAATTTCCAGATTGAAGTAGGCCAAAATAGAAAGCCATTGCCAAATATTAACAGATCATAGATGAGATCTCGAAGAGTTTTAGGGATGAAAGTTCTCTACAACATAGCAAAAAACCTATACGATAAAAAATTTCAATGCTTATGCCAATATGAAGGATGGACACTCATGACAAATAATGGAAATGATAAATCTTCAATTTTAAAAGAATATATCCAAAAATTTGATATCCATCAGATCCATGGAAGTCCATCAACCATACAGGAATCGTGTCAATTGAGGGAATGTCCCACATGCTATCCAAGTGAAAAGAGGACAAAAATATAAAGAGATAAGAGGTCCCGCCACTATGAAGAATCTTGACAAACTCTATATGAAGACAATAGAGGAAAAGAAGATGTGAAAGAAAGGTGGACAGCTGGAAGAAATAATAGAGCTACAATTATGTAGTGAAGAAACTGTTGTAATAATAGAACTCCATTAGTGGAGTATGAGGTAATGAATGATGTAAGAGGCCAATAATCGAGCCTCATGTAGTTGTATAAATAGAAGCCTTTGGGCTAAAATAGAGGCAGAATGAGTTGAGAAAAAACACTTGAGCCTTCATATTGCAAGAAAAACACTTCTGTCTTTTGATATAATCTTTGTACCAATTTCAGAATATCAATAAATAATCCATTTCTTACATAGAAGAATGAGTTTCTAAATTTTCATTCCCATAGATTCTTGATAGATCCAATAAGAAATTTCTTTCTTATTTTAACAACAAAAACAGTTTTTCTTTAATCCAAGTCTAGGGATTTGTCCTTAGAAACGATACAGTGAAGGCAAGAAGCTGAATAGCAAGGGTTCCGTTAAGGCAGGAGGCCGTTGAAGGAAACAATTTGCACATTCAGAGCCTGAAGGTCACTCGATTCTAAGAATAAAGAGCCAGATCAAAATTAAGGTAGAACTACTATTTCTTGTTAAATTTTGAAAGAATTTCTTAAGATCTTAGAGAATCGCAGGGATTATAAATGTTTATGATTATTCATGATGTTTGGATTACTGTCTACCATGATGTTTATAATGCTATGATGATGTTTATATAATATCCAGTCATGCCAGGATATACAGTTAAAGGATTAGATGATTTGTTAAAAAGAATATTTGAAAAAGTAGAAAATATTAAATCCCAA
>JAGHKM010000150.1:0-27503 GCA_019097785.1 Fraxinus excelsior
CCCCCCCCCCCCCCCCCCCCCAATTTCTTGTTCTTTTAGCAATATTACTATGTAAAACGCCCTATACATGTTCTCTACTATCCAACGGGAACCAAAAAGAGCCATGTTCATCTTCTCTTTGCTCGGTCACTTACCTCTCGACTCGTTTTCATATTTGGAATGGCCGGGATCTCTACATTCGGCTTTTTTTTATCATTGTTTGAAGGCTCAATTTCTGAAATAGAAAACTTTTCATCAATATGTGGAACATGTTTCTAACCTATGGAGCGTAATTCAAGACCTCTAATTTTGTTAATTCATTATAAGCGACTTCTTAGTTTTGAAGTATGACGAGTTTCGAGTGCGATTAGATGCGACAAATGACATTGCTCAGCCTAACGAGACAAAAATCAATACAAAAAAAATTCATTTTTTAAGAACAATTTTTTTTTTTTTTTTTTTTTTTTAATAGTTTCTCGACCATCTATTTTTGATGGAATAGCCTAAAATGACTTGTTACACCAATAATTTGGGGAGTCAAATTGAATTTTTTTCAACTGAATTGATGAAATCCATTCGAGATGAAAAAAAATATAGCCAATAGGAATGTTACATTAAGATGGATAGGTGTAGAGTTGTGCTGAAAAGAATTGAAAACCATTTAGAAAATAAATATTCATGGCGACTTTTATCTCCTGGCGGTCGATGGAATTATTGAGAAAGTTGAATTGTGTATGAATTTTCTCGTCTCGACACATTGACTAAATTCTCGTAGAATAATACTATTTGCTTTCATTAATATGAAAAAAAATTGATAAGGTTACTTAAATTTGTATGAATATGATATTCACTATATTCGTTTTATCTTTAATATCACTTTACACGATGATCATCTTTAGTGGGAATATATATCATTACTCATTTTCATATCATATCATTTGGTACGTTTTTGTTTGTTTATGTGTCGTGAGTATCTCTACAACAACGTTATTAGTTTGACCATTGGGAAGGTTGGTCGGAGTGCCCAAATTGAAGCAAACGTGAAAGTAGAGTGATTTGTTAATGTAAAAAATAAAATGGTATATTGCTTTAAACTATTCCAAACAAACACTTAAGTACTCTCGTCGATACTTACTTTTAACCCTTAAAATTTATTTATTTTTCTTATAAGAAAGGTATTTATCCAACAATTTCAAATAAGACAACACTTCAAGCAAAAGTCCATTAGAACACTGTAAAACTTGTACTCACCATTGAGTCTGGCATTGTCTCTTTATTTTACTTGTATGTAATTACGTTACACAAATAAATTAATAATACAAGAAGACATACTATTTTGAACACTGAGACAATGTAGTTGTCTCATCCTCGTGTAACAAATTGTACTTACGTTGATTAGATAAAATTTAGTTTTCAAATATATTTTAAAATGTTAATTTTTCTTACTTAGAAATAATAATAAAAAAATACTTATTTTGATAGTAAAATATAAGTTACTTTAGTAACTTATTTACAAATTAGGCCAACCAAACTTATTTAAAAACTTCATTCACTACTTTTAGACGCAAGTTCTTGTTAGGGAACACCATCATCACCGCCGTCACCCTCCCCCGTCCTAAAACAACCAAAAACATCCTTAACTCCTGAGATAACCCTCGCCCTCCCGTACCACTTGAGCACCACCACCGGCCGCCCTCCCCTCCTGTATCACTTGAGCACCATTTACACCTCCAAAAAACCCCTATAAGAGAGAAAAGATAAGTACAACCCGTAAAACACCCGAGGTTCCAACATTAACCCTATATAAAGCCCTTGTCCAACCTTAATTACTCCCCCAATTTATTCTCTCTCTAAAATCAATTCGATTTTCTCTGATTGTTTTTCACCAGAGGTAAGAGACCACCGCCAGTAAAAATTCGTCGCATTCAAAATAGTTAATCAAATGAAGAAAAAGTGACACTTGCTCGAATTGAAGTGGACCAATCTGAAATCTGAAAATTTGGGTTTGTTTATAATTCGGGCGTGTCAGGAGAAAATCTGAACTGCATTAGAAGTTGGATTATTGAATTCGCGAAAAAATCACCTACCCAAACAGGCATCTTTGGGCTTAGAAACAAAGTTCCGTGCCATAGCCCTTCTCTTCCCAGTGTTTGTAACAGGCTGCATATCGTTTTCAACTTCAAGCATTAAAGGTGGCAGTTTGATCTCCAAATTATTATTATTATTATTATTATTATTATTATTATTTTTCAAACCACCATTAGCTTTGGGATCATTTTTAGGGGTGGACAATGGGTCGGGTCGGGTCGTTTTTTGACCCAAAACCGACCTGACTCGACATACACCAGGGTTCGGGCGTTTCAGAACCGACCCAGCCCGACCCCAATCCTAAACCGATCCGAACCGACCCGGGGGGTCGGGTCGGTTCCCCTTTTTAATTTGATTTCACAGCATTCGACATGGATATCCCTCTCCAAGACCCAACAATCTTATAACAAGAAATTCAAAGTGGTTATAACTTATAATATTTTGCAATAGAAATATAACAATTTCACTATAAACAAATGATGCCCACCTTGATTTATCAGTTACAGAAGTTCTGGCATTCCGGGGAAGAAACAAGCAACTCTCCATGATACAGAGACCCATCCCTTGCAATCCATTTTTTACACCAACGGTTGAATCACGTAAACTGTAAAAAATGGATCTCCACATAACATAGTCCTCCAAAGACAAGTATAAAAAGGTTCTCCCCAAGAATCTGAACTCCATCTCACCCACAATCATCTGGTGCTCTCTTGTTCGCTTCTTTAGATTCGCTTCTTTAGTGGAGAAATCTGGGCCGATTCACCGGGGAAGGGAGGGGGCGGCCGGGAGAGGAGATTGCAGGGAGGCAAGGAAAGCTAGGGCTTCACGAGGCGGATTGATATTTGGCAATGCAATGGTTTTCAACTTTTCATCTCGGGTGGGTTGGTTTGTAATGGAACCGACCCGAGTATCATAATTTTAAAATAAACCGATCCGACCCGATCCTATCCGTTTTAAAGTAAAACACAACCCGACCCGATTAATATTGGGTCGGTTCGGGTCCGCAGGTTGCGGTTTTCTGGACCTAGCCCTAATCATTTTGGTAGACCATTTTAGTTAGTACTTAAGTTGTATTGACAATTCTTTAGACAAAATGATTATTATAATATAAAAGGATTATTATAAAAGAGTTGTAAAAGTCAAGGAGTCTTTTGGGATGTTGTATAGATGAACTAAGAGTTTTTGGGTTCGAGTATGGAACATGAAGAAAAAGTTAACAGGATTTATGTTAGTCCGCTGCCAATCTGATGTTCGAGCATCCATAACAGAACCAATGTCGCCCGCCGTTGCTAACCTAGCGCTCGAACGATGATGTTTTTCGAGAAACCTTAATTCGCGATTTTCAAAAATTCTATCTATCATATACTATCAAAATACATCATATTATAAATACACAATACCCATTACGTTTGTGTGTGTGATCGATCGTTATAATACATTCTCGAAATATTATTTCAAAATCCAAGAACATATCTAAACATTGAGATTAAACCTTTGATTTTTTGAGATTAATCAACTACAAGTTGGAAAAAAACATCAAATTCTAATAATAAAAAACAACCACTTCCAAAATATAATTAGAAAGGTACTTTCCCAATAAATTTCAAATGTTGTTGAAGATTGAGGGAGGTTGGATCAGAAGCACATGAAAAATATAAGAATAAGGTGTTCGGTGATCCGCAGGTGATAGATAATTTCAAAAGATCGGGAACATGTGTGAGTGAAACACGTTCCAGCGAGTCTTGGAGATTGCATGAATTATATTAGTGAGTTTATTGAGTTTTCTAGGTTGAATTTTACTGTAAGTTACTGATTTGATCCCGGAGTTTTTACCCAGTTAAGGGTTTTCTGTGTCAACAAATCTTGTGTCATTTATTGCTTTATTTTGTAGCAATTCAACATAGAATAACTTGACGTGATTTACTAAAAATCTAGAACAATTAACAAGTGAATATTTGCTTTTAATTGATAATTTTGATTCCTCGCTATTCACCCACCCTCTAAGTGATTCAACTTGTAACTTTCAATTTTAAAAAAAAATTGCATTAAATGAGTCTCACGATCAGAAAATATATGCTTATAAATAATTACATAATAAATTAGAACATAATCTAAAATTCCTAATGATTAAGATTAGATAACTGGAATCAAGATATAAAAAAAGCAATGTATATAATATAATCTATTTGGTACAAGATTTGATTACGTTGTTGTAAGGATCATTCAGGATTGAAGTATTCCAAGGAGATTATTAGTATTAGAGTCCTAGCTAGACATTATGTGCATGGAGGTAACTATTAACATTGATAATATTTACCTAGTTCTTTTATATGTTTAATCTCTTTAGAGTTCAGCAAGCGAACACTTGCTGTCTTCAGATGGCAGATTCAGATAAAGCAGGATCTTCTAAAGTCTCTTCTTTAAAATCCAGATCCATTATCACACCATCTTGGGCCACTGCCAAGACTTCTGCTCCCGTTGGGAAGAACACTCGGAATTGAGTGGCTAGCCAGGTTGAGGCCTCTTTCTTTTTGGAATGGTGTGCTGTTACAACCCATTTTTAGGTAGTCAAAGTCAAAGGTGGAATGGTCAAAGTCAATATCAATAAAGATTTAATTGGACTAAAATATTATTTGGGGTTAATTTTATTATTGGATATATGTGAAGGATTTAAATAGATTAGATTGGAAGTTGAAGACTTACTTATACACCATGGGAAGTATAAGGACTCAATGTGCAAAAATCTCTACAACCTTTGACATTTCAACCCTTTTTGTCTCATTCCTCTCTCACTCCCTCACACACAGAACCAGTTACGGGCAGAAGAGAAGAGAAGAAAGAAGAGAAAAAGGGGAAGAAAAGAAAGGAAAAAAAGGAAGGAAAGGAAGAAGAAAGAAGGTAAGAATTAATTTCTTCAAACTTTGGGTTCGATTTATTCATTTATTTTCATGAGGCCGAAATTAATTATGTTGATTTCTAGGGTTTATATGGTCCGAAAATTTCTAATGGGAGGAGAAAAGTTTGATTTCTAGCTCAAGTTTCGTATTTGGTTAGCTTCCCTTTTGATTCAAGGTAAGTTATATCAATTTTGGCAAACCCTAGAAATTCTAAATTGGGTATTTTGGAAAATTGTTGGAGAAATGATTATGTTGATATAATGCTCACTTGGAGGAATGTATTAATGGAACAAGGTGTCAAAGTTATGATGGAACTATGATTTCAAGTTTTCACTAAAGGGAAGATGGATATTTATTTTTATGGTTGTGATGGAAGTAATTTGATATATGGCAAGCTAGTGATGGAACTAGAAAGTGTAATTAGTTTCATTGGATTAAATGATTTATGTGGGAGATTTAGTCATGTATCGAGGAAGTTTAGTCTAATTATTATTGCATTCGATATTAAAGGTCTTGGTTCGTCAGTGGCTAAATTGGCTATTCATATCATATTTCAGGTGGTGACGAACAAATTGGAAACGTCTATCAGCCAATCTAGTTTGTAGCTCGTACTCTGTGAGTGGAAAAATTTACGTTTCAGAAATGAATAATTATTGAATTTATATCATATTAGGAACTTAATTATTTCCTATATTCGATTTGACAGCATGATTTCGAGAATTTAATGGATTTTATAGTTAATTCTTTTAAGGTTAAATTCAGTTCATTTAAATTATTCATCTAGCATTTTATATTCATATTACGTGTTTCAACATAATAAAAGTTATTTTAAAACCACCAGAAAGTACCCAGGTGATTTTACCCCAGTCTGCACTGATGAGAATGTGTTTCCACAGTGTATGACTAGATTCAGTTATTTTACCCGCTCTGCACTGATGTGAATGTGTTTCCACAGTGTATGACCAGATTATCAGAGGTCTTTGGGACCCACTCTCGTACACATATAGGCTTTGGGCCGTGTACTAGGGTGCTTAGCCTTTGGGGCAGCTCTGCGTACGTATGACCAGATTATCAGTTTATCAGATTATCAGATTTGAATGGTTTTGCCTTGTACATCGAGATTACTCTGTACATGTGCAAGGCTATTCATTGGGTACTTCTTGGTGTGACTATTAGTATATCACATTACGTTTATTCATATGTAGATTCACAAATTTTTGAATATCAGATGATAGTTCCTTCAAATTATAGAATTTAGCTTATTCAGTTACAGAAATACGATTTTAACTTACAGAAATGACAGCTTTATACAGATTTTTGTTGACACCAGATTAGCTATACTTGGCATATTTTTCAGTTGGTTATTCTGCACAAAGAGTAAGAATTTGTGATTTTAGCATGTTTCAGTTCTAAACAGACGATCAGAATTTAGTACTTCTTAAAGCTGTAAGAAATTAAATTAGATTTTTCAGTAAATATTTATTAATGGAATAGTGCATGTAAATGCAATTTAGCCACTCACTGAGTTACAAGCTCACATCTTTTGTCATGTTTTCCTTATCAGGAGGCCGCTGAATTTGAGATACTTGGAAAGCCTGCTGCAGCCAGAGCCTGATTAACCACCATCTAGTTGCACGATTTTAATCATTTCATAGTATGTATTGTATTTTGGGGACTCATATTATAAAACTTTTGGTCTAATATTTTGTTGAGGCGCATTTAGTCGAAAGGTTGTAAAACTTGATGTAATGCATTGTGGTTGCGTTGTGGTGGCATTGGTGGTTTCCACAATGTTTGGTGTATGTGTTTTTATGAATATTTGTTGATTTTCAGGTTGGTTTTGTCCATATTTTAGGGGAAACCCTGTCAAAATTTTTATAAAAATATTATAGTCCTTGATTAGTCAATTAGTCATAGAACAGTCTATGTGGCCTTGGTGGTGGGTCCAGCATCTAGCTGGAATTCATCATCGGCGCACGCCACGTCTGGGTCCACTAGGGTGACTCGAGGCGGGGTCGTGTCATGTGCTGTCATGTCTTTTTAGGAAGCAAGCTCCTTGAAAGCAATGTAGAGGACCGGAGACTGCCTTTTCTTTAGTGGATTGGCTCACTACTGACTTATTAACTTTCATTTTAATTGATTAAAATTCACATGAGGAGATGGCTTACCCAAATGATCCCAAAGCAGTTGATAAAGTTGATGGTGATTTGAAACAAAAATTCTTGGACGTCAAACTGCCACCTTTAATGCTTGAAGTTGAAGATGATCTTCACAAGAACTGTATGAAGCCTGATACAAACGCTGTGAAGAGAAGGGCTGAGGCGCAGATCTTTGTTTCTATGGCCAATAAGAAGAAGAAAGGTGAACTCAACAAGAGGACCAAACTTACAAATGTACATATTCCTATCACCTCAAGCCCTCGAGCTCGTGATGTTGGATCTAGCCATAGATGGCTTTTTTGGTTAGGAGAAATGTATTGTGCTACAACTATGTAGTATTAAACAAACAAAAAGAAAGTTAAAATCATTATACATGCGCAGGATTGAATATGCTTATTGTTTAGAGGGGAGATATAATTTGCAATTAGTTTGTTATACATACTATGGATGAGCAACTACATTGTCTCGATGTTCAAAATAGTAGAATGGTCGTCTTATAATATTATACTCAAAGACTGATCAGGGACTCAATTATAAGTCGGGTTAATATATAGAAACAATAAATTTACACGCATTAAAAAAATTAACAAGTCAGGGACTAGACCGAGCTACAACCCTAAATTCGTCCATGATAATATTATATTACTGTTATTATTGCTATTGTTATTGTTATTGTTATTGTTGTTGTTAGGAAAATTTGCATTTTCGTAGATAATCTTTGCAAAATGTAAAAAATTTACCATCAAAATGTTAAAACATAATTCATCCCTAACCTTTGCATTGTATAATAATATTCGGCATTCCCTCCATTTTGACTTGGAATGACGTATTTGCCATTTTCTTTAAAAAAAAAAAAAAAACGTAAAAGAAAGTCGTAAAATAACAAGAAATAAGGAAAAATTGCACATGGAGTTCCATTAAAGTACAAATAAATCACACTAAAACAACAAAATACATATTTAAAAAAATAGAAAAATTTCATCATCCCCAACCAAGCTCACCTGCGCACCCTCATCAACACCCACCCCACCCCATCATCCTAAACCACATCTACTCGCAGACAAATACCACATCCACAAATGCAATCACTGTCACTGGTGATTCTGCGAACTTGTCCGCTGATTTTAATCTAGTCATTTTTTATTATTTTTCTAAGGTGGTGGTTGTTATGTCGCCACCGACATGATTAGATTTGTAGAGACCAATCCTCACATTTGGTTTTAATAACGCAAGCAAATCTGACTTATGGTTGCAAGAATTATGCTTCTTGTACACTTATAGTTGACAACATCTTTGAAATCCCCTTTAGGAAATCTGGTCATTGATTGGAGAAAATATTGTTAAAATCAATGTACACAAACTGCTAACTACATGATGTTAAACTTGATTTAAAACATGATGTACATATAGTATTATTGTAATTGCAAAATCTTTAGACAACATCCTCTTGAGATTATTAATTTCTTCAATACTACCACTTGTAATGAGCATGCCATTTATATATAGAAACAAAACAATATGAATAATTAGTTATAAAGGTGTTAAGTAATAAGGTAAATGAAATGTGAAATTAAATAATTCATTTAATTTTACGTATCATTCAATGTCATATTAATGTCATATAGACTGAAGTTATAACCCAAGTGGAATTAAATAACATTACTCAAACAATATAAGAGTTGTCAAATTTCTTGACATATCAGCAAAGATCTGACTGACACATATTGTTGGGAATCTACTTAATCACGCGCAGCGAAAACAAAGCAATTTTCAATTTCCAAACAATGATCTGCTTTATGTTTAGATAGAAATTATGATAAGAATTGTACATTTGATGAATTCTGTAAACTCTTTTGCTGATTCTCGAACTCGAATGATCACGATCTGCAATCCAAGTTGTCCAATTGTCTAGCATCCGATGGTGATCCATACATAGAACAAGAATGACGACTAAAGTTTTCTTTTCTCGTGCTAGCAAGAATAATGAATTTTTTTATTGCAGTTTTCAAACCCTAACAATTTATTAATACAAGTTCAAACGGGTTTGGCTCATCTCTTAAACTTAACCCGATCCAACATTTAATTAATCGAATTAATTAAGCCTATGTTTGACACCCATTTTGGGAGAAAAATTGATTTTTGAATAGTGATTGATGGAAGAATGTGTGGTTAAAAAGTAAGGAGAATTTTTGGGTTTATGTGTAATATTATTTTATTGATAGAATGTGTGGTTGAAATGAAGAAAGAGAAAAAGAATGAGAATGAGAAAAAATGGGTGTCAAACATAGGCTAAATATGGTCCATGAATTAATTAATCCAATTAATTAATTCGAGTATATTAATAAGCAACTCAATTAATTAATTATTCAATACTTGTCAATTAATTAATTGATAAATCTTATTCCTCTGGTTATTTTTTGTGTGTGGCCCATTATGTTCCCAATTACGATATCTAACGACGTGAATTATTATTTTGATCTAATCAAAATCGATAAATTAAAACACCTCCTTTTAATTTATCACTAATTCACATTCGTCTCAAATTGACATCTAGCAATGTGCTAATGCAATACATGTGACGAGAAATGTCACGTGATATGACAAAACCAGACTTGTTCGTTTACTGTGAAACTATAATCCTTTCGTCAATATGATCCGATCAATTATGAGATATGGATATGTGTCAATCTCAATTATCGATCATATATTTTATCCCACTGTTAAGTCAATGTAAGTCAAAAACTCATTTTCGACTTATTAGTTCACCTTAGCCAATGATTTCATTATCAATTTAACTGGGTCAAAATGTAGATCATAAACTCTTACTATTTAAGAGTGACGAATTCTCTATTGATCATTTACAATCTTCATATAATTCTTGACATACCCGAACGATATCGTATTAGTGACCATTGACGGAACAACATCCAACATCACAAAAGTATAATTGTTCTCATATAAGGCACTATGATGACCTAAAGTCAAATGACCAATTCAACTACCGAATGTAAGATATTAACCACTAACACTCAGATAGCTATCCATGTAAAATCTCCCAGCAAATCTCCAATGTTTTGTTCTATAACAAAATATCAATGTGTTCATTCAAGTGTCACCACACTTTAGCTTGTGAGATTAGCTACTTACTTCACAAGTAAGAAATGTCACACGTAATGGTCTATCCGTATCTCGTTATTACATACGACCACAGACGATTTAAGATTCAATCATATGTAATTTGTATCTCACAATCACAACTCCTTGTGATTAATAAATCACTAAGACTTGAATCTACGGACTCTATTATTTAATTTATTAGAATATTAATTTAATTAAATAATAGATATTGCCATAAATATGCATCGATTATATATATTTAAAGTGTTTATATCCAAAGTTGATTGAACTTAGGACATAACACTTACACATAAGACCCAATTTTCTTTCTTTTGCTCTATTCATCTCTAAATCATATTTTCTTTACCCAAAAAAATAATTATACACTCGAAATAAGTAAAAATCCGCCCAAATAATCAATAATATGTAAATTTAAAAGTCCATAGTTCTCAAACAAATTCCTCATATCTTAGCTAAATAGGCTAAGATTTAGTCGAGGGCTAGCCGCTATTCAGATCCGATTTAAATGTGTTCAGAGTCTGAAGCATATAGGAAACTGAAACAGTAAATAATTTGAGTGATAAATCCAATCCCATAATTCAAACACGAATATTCAAAAGAGGTTTCTAAAGTGAAACCCTATTAAAAAATTATCATCAAGAGTTCACCGTGCACGATAGAACCACAAAAGTCTAAACACGGAAAGTATATAGAACTCTTGACCAAACACAGTCTATACTAAAGTTGATCATGATCGATAGATTGAAGAAAACATTTGAGACCAATGAATCAAAGTTTCAGTGTGCAAATATCTCTAGAGTTGGAATGGAACAACACTCCCTTTTAACTTAGTTCTAGCCTTTTTGTTGCATGTAATAGTTGCCATTAATCGAGAGAATATCAAATACTTTTTCCTGAAATCAAACTAGAATTCTCTCACGTTTGAACCATTATTTGCGATCTAAGGTTTCATTTATCGTCGACTCAACCTTCTTATTATATATGTAATTTTATTACTTCCTTTCAAGTATGTCAAAATATTAATTCTAAGTATTTCTTGCTTACAAATCGATAGATAATCTATTTTATCCTTGTTGCAAACAGTCAAGATTGCTTGTTACATTGCCCAACTTGATGAGGGTTAGACGAAGACTCTTCTGTTCCATATTCCTCTTTGTAACCAACTCGTAAACAAAAGTCTAGGTTAGTTCGATTTTACTAGTTGCGCACGAAGTTTCAACATCAACCACACGCGACGATTGACATTGGCAGAAAGTTGCAGAAGTCAACATTTCAATCAGAAAAGCCAAAAAAAAAAAAAAAAAAAAAAATTGATTATTATTTTTAGTAGATTTTATTGATAATTTACAACCCTGTATACATATATAATATTATTACAAAACTTTAATATTAACCATCCGATTCTTAAGCTAACACACTAGCCATAAAGTTATAATCACATTAACTACATAATCAAATCAAATTCATACCAATCATTTACAATCTTGGAGAGAATTATGAAACCTCCCATATATAATTCCCTTGTGTAAAGAGATCAAATCAGCATATAAAAGAGCATTCATTAATTGTTGGCAAAACTTATGAAGTCTGAGCCAGCTCAAGCATTACACAGGTCAAGCGGCGGGGAGCTCCTCAAATTGCATGAGCCGCTAGATCAGTTGTGTAAAGGGTTTGGCCCTCCCGGAGTGCTACGATGTGATACTCTATAAGCTGTGTCACCATCTGCACTTTTAGGAGCTGAAAAATTCCATGAAAATTGGTAGTTAAACTTGGTGGTGGTTGATTTTTGCTCGGTGGATTTTCGGGCAAATATTTGGATGTCGCGGCCATCGGAGAGGTGGCTGGCGGCGAGAACTGCCATGATAAGCAGAAATGGGGCAGCGGCGGGATAATTAATCCCCATGATGAATCGAGAACTGCAGGATTAGCAGTTGAAGATGGTTGACTTCAGACTTGAGACGAGTTGTTGTTTCGCTAATGAAGGCAGTTGGAGTTGGGGAGTGGGAGGGGTATTTATTATGGCATGATGCAATTAATGGTGCAGATTAGAATCATTTGAAATTACGAAACTGCCCTATTTTATGTCAAAATCGAGTTATTGGTAGCTATGGACATTTTTCCCTGTAACTACACGAATCGGATTGAAATAATTGGCTTCAGTTATTAGCCGGTTTCGTTTCATAAAATTTAGAACCAGACTATTTTAATTTGGTGAGGAACTGAAATTTCATTATGTTTCAATATTATTTTTATATTGTCTCAATTAAAGTGATATCGAAAAATTACTACATTGGTTACAGTATGGAATCCCTAATACTCAATTTCGTGTGATTTTCATCGAAATTGAACCATGTCCAATATTACATATAATAGTTAAAAAAGAAAAAAAAACATTTGAATATGAAACATGTATGTTATTCTTTAGGTTGGGGTAGATTTCATGCATTCATGTGGTAATTAAAAATTTTACGATCTAACTATATTTTTGTGTTAATGAGAGTTGAGTCGTTAAGTAACGAAGATTTTAGAGGTCTATGCTACGATCTTTCCCTATCAAGATATATGTTTATAGGTATAAATTCAAATTCAGAGAAAACGACTCATGTGGTGGTGGTAGTGCTACGTGTAATGCAACCTTAAAGAATTTTTGTTCACAAGAGATATGCAATTTGAGTACACCAAAAAATTAGTGAAATCAAAATTATGTCCCTGTTTGGGTTGGCTAAAAATCAAATTTTTAGTATATTTTGATAAAATTTAGTGAAATATGTAATTGAAAAATTGATAAAAGTTATATATATCTAATAAAATGTTTGGTTGAAAATAAATTTTAAAATATCGAGGTGAGCTAACTTTATCCTATGTAGTTGCAAAAATATGATTTTAGATAAGTGTCCTTTCCTTTTCAAATATCTTTGCTAAATGTTATTATAAAATTTGATTTGTATATTGTGCTAATAGTCATTTTGACTTGTAACAGTTTGATTCATTCATTTTCAACCGTTTGATTCAGATAAAACTATAATAATTGATTTTGTAAGACTTAAAAGGCTACACGTACGTCGACTAGATAGGACCAATAAGTTTGTACAATCCTATTTGGTAAGGAATAAAAGTTCAATTTTAATTTAAATAAAAGTCAATAATTAATTTTAATTTTATATTTTATATTTTATGACATTTATAAATTTTTAACCACACATTTCATTGAATTTTATTAAAATTTAATAAAAATTTGACTTTAATTTCCACATATACATGTTATAGTGATTTATAAAAAAAATCAAACATTATTGTAACGCTGTGCGTGCACGTGTGAATGATTTGTGACATGTATCAATAAAGTCAAATATTCCAAAAAGATTGAAGTTTTCGGAATTTGTCTTATTATATTAAAAAATTCAAATTCAAAACAATTAAGTAGAATAAATTAAGTTATTGTTTGATTCTCATTTTTTCAAAATACATTTTTTTATCTTCTTTTCAACTATATATTTTTCAATAAAATAATATTATACGTAAATTCAAAAATTTCCTTATTTTTAATCTCATATTCTCTATCAATCACTATTCAAAAATGCGTTCACTGCAAAACAAGGACTTTACTTGGTGTACATAATTATTGTAGATAGGGGTGTCCATAACCCTTACATGGGGTGAGATCCGCATTTTTGGGGGGCCCACCTCATGTGACGGTTACGTACACCCTTATGTACAATAATTATGTACGTTTAGCATTTTTCGCCAAATAATAAGGCTCAAACAAGACCTAAACATTTTAAATAACTTAGCCATTTTTTATTCTCATTTTTTTGTCAAAATATATTTTTTTTTCCTTTTCGTTTCAACCAAATATTTTTCAGTAAAATAATATCACACGCAAATTCAAAATTTTCCCTTATTTTTTAAATACACATTCTCCATCAATCTAATATTTCAAAATTCAATCTTAACATTTTAAGGGGTTCAAACACGCTCTTAATTATATATAGTTAAAGTTATGCAAATAATAAAACATCATTTTACGTGCTAGAGAAGACAACAAATTTAGCTAATGTCACATTTAAGAAAATTTTCACAATAAGGTCGATGTTTTCACCTAACTATGGTGGATTATTGTCTTTGTCATTTCTAGTGACATCAGAAATGGACTTTGAATTTCTCGAGTGTTCATATTAAACTCTTGTTTGGTGCACATTTTTGCTCAAAGAATGTATTTTTTTGGGTTGATGTGATGAGGAATATATTGTTGAAGAAAAAAAGTTATTGATGTGATGAAAAATATTTTTTTATTGAAAAATATGTGGTTGAAAATGAGTAGAAAAATAAGAATGAAAAAAATAATGTAGCTCAAACAGGGGCTAATTTGCATCAGGGATTAATTCTAGTAGATTTTGACATTGAAAATTTAGCCATGTCTGACTCAGCCTAAAAAGTAGATTAAAATTTAAATAAAAAATCAACAATTAATTACAATAACATATTTTATGGAAGCCAGAATTTTTTAACTACACATTCCAATAATTTTTATCAAAATTAACTAAAAATCGGATTTTTATCTAAACCAAACAACGATTTAAGAATGATAACAAAATGAATAGATTTTTTATTCCTTGTAGTCACCCTCATGTACATGCGCTTATTTGGCCCCGTTCAACACTGAAAATCATTTTTTTTTATTATTCATTTTTTTCAGAAAATCATCAAAAAATAATTAGAAAATCTGTTGAAGGAAAGTTACTGTTATTATGGCTAGTATGGTAGAGTGAAATGTTATTAAGAATAACAAAAAAACTCGTCGACTCGAGTTCGACCCGAAAAAAGCCTGAGCCCCATTTTGGGGAGTCGGCTCGAGTCCGAGCCGGCCATATAAAAAAATTAAAATTAAATTTTTTGAAAAGAGTTGCCTGCAAAGGCAGCAGGCAGCCTTCATAAAATATATAAAAACAAAAAGCAAAAAACCTGAGCCGGATCGACTCGGGCTTGACCGTCCCGCTAAGGCTCGGGCGGAGCCTCAATTTTTTTGCTGGGCTTTTGTTCGGCTCGGCTCGGGCCCAAAAAAGTTCGGGCAAAAAAAACTCAAGTCGAGTCCGAGCTTCGAGTTTCGGCTCGTGGCTCGACTTGACTCGTTGATATGGCTAATATTATGTCGTGGACAATGTAAAATAAATAAATAAATAAAAAGAATTCAAATCTTTTTTTTTTTATAACATTGTGCCATGTTCTATATTTCATATAAAATGAAGATTCAAGTGGGGGGGTTGTATTGTGCCAAAGCCCCTTTTTTTTTTTTTTTTTTGCATATATAGAAAAACAAAGACTCTTAATTCGCTCAATTTGAAACTCTAGATCCACCCCCTCATGAGGGACTATTGTTTGAGCCCCATTTGGTTCAATAAACGCATTTTGTAATAGTGTTATAATGGAGAATGTGTGGTTAAAAAATTTAAATTTGCGTATAATATTATTTTATTAAAGAATGTGTGATTAAATGTGGTCAAATCACGATCAATGATGCATTTTGATGGAAAAAATAGTACTCAAACAAAGGCTAAATATGTCTTTAGGAATTTATGTGGTTGTCTGAGTCTTGTGATTCAAATGATAGGTTTTCATGATTATAGAAGGTAAAAAATATTGTTATTTTACTAGCATATTTCTAGGATATTCAATCTATTTAAATTTATATATTGCTGTTGACCTCGAAAAATGAGCCAACAGATGTCGGACCCACCTCGCCACGTCAAGTAAGTCCTGTCGCATTTCTACCAGCGAGACGGTGAGAAGAACGGACGTGAACGCGGGAGATGCCCTACGGCGAGAGACAAAAGTGTTCGAGTTTCTGTGAGTGAAACGAAGATGATCGCGCTAACAACGTTCACTAATCAAGATCCGATCCATTTGACGAAAACCAAATGCTAAATAGGAATATGTGGAACATTAGATGACATGTGTGTTTATGAGTGTTAGATAACATGTCGAGATTTACATCCAGTCGCAAAATGTAGAAAACAAGAAAGATGATCACCCAAATGGTTGTATATATTGCTTATTCACTCAATAATCAGGAGTCTCCCCTTTTAATTTCCCAAAAAATTTCCCTTTATAAGTCACACAGATAATCTATTTATACTGTCTTGACCGATGTGGTATCCGTTGAATCAGAACCACGTGACTTCATCTTCTAACTGAGGTTTCTCATCACTGTCTATTCTTACAATTAATACATTGGTAAGAGGTCAGCCACCTTATACAATGGGCAAACACACCTAGAGATATCAATGGGCCGAGCCGAGCCGAGCTGAGCCGAGCAGGCTCGTGGCTCGTTTGCTCGTGGGCGAGCTTGCTCGGCCCACGAGCTTGATTACGCTCAAAGAATAATGCGGTAGTTGTAGTGCAACTTTGGGGTGTCGTATCCACAGGGAGATGGAAAATGCTTAAGGGTTCTCAAAATGGATGAGTTATCGTCTTTAATGTGTAGTGAAATTCAATGTTGAAAGGTGAAATTAAAATCAATAATTTGAGGCAGTGAAGCGTCGGAATTCCCTCAATTGGATTGGATCATTCACATCATTATTTCATTTTTATAACACAATTAGAGGCTTTCATCCCGCACTCTAATCGGAAGATATATCGTGAAAACCAATTTAATTTACAAATGTAATCCTAGAATCTAGACTTATGACATATTCACACAATTTTATTGGAACAAGATCAAAGATCGACCATATACATCAAGCATATAGCAGTAATTAATCCGCCAATAAAGTAATATTAAGATTAAAATTCAACAATTAGTTCAATCTAATGATAGAAGAAGCATGACTGGATCTATGAAGGATTTGATAAAAGTTAAACTAATCTCAACAATAAGTAATTGAAATTGAAACTCAATAAATAGTTTGATTAAACAATGGAAAAAGCATGACTGAATCCATGAAAAATCTAGTAATTATTAAACCGACTTCAATATAAATTCATGAGAAGAAAAGTCTAAGTCCTAAGAATATTCAGCAAGAAAAGATCAATTAAATGAAATAATAGATGTGAAATCACCATATCCAATTGAGTTCCTCCATTGCTTCACCAAGATTGTTAGTTCTTCATGAGTTTCTTTAGCCAAAATCAATGGAAGAATGATGAATAATCAAGAATAATGGTTAGGAGGCGTTCTGGGGTGTTTTAGGGTTGAGAAATCGTGGAAAATTAGGTTTCCATACGTGTTTTAATCAAATAAGGAAACTGGAAAATTTCGCGCCCAGAATGGCCTATGCGACCGCATAGTATAATCCCTTGCGGTCGCATAGAAGGCTGAAATTGGTTGCTGGAAATCTCTGAAAGGTCCAATGCGACCGCATGAAAATAACCATATGCGACCGCATAGGTTTAGTGTTTTCCCGCTTGACAGTCTTTAGTATTCTGGCCATAACTTTCTCTCCTGATATCCGATTGAAGTGATTCAAGATGCGTTGGAAAGATAACTCAAAGGGCTACAACTTTACTTCAGATGTAAACTTCCAATTCGATTGTTTGCCATGTCAGAAACTGGTCTCAAAATGAGGCTGAAAACTGGTGCAAAACTTTTCAACTTGAAAGTTGATATGAGATAATGTCTTGGCTATATTTCACCCATTTGACTCCTTTCTTCATCCAATTGACCTCTAACACTCTTGAATCTTCATCACAAGGTTGGAAACAAGTTTGTAGTATTTGCACTTTAGTCCCTGAACTATCGTTTTCTTCCATTTTGGCCCTTTTTCGCTATTTTCTTCAATTTTCCACCGCTTTCACCCATTTGCAACCTAAACCAAGATATAGAAGTACTTAGTGCATTTAGGCATCAAATATTCATAGAAATACAAATATTAATGGGTGAAAAACGTAATAAATGTGTTATTATGAGAGCTCGTGAGCTCACGAGCCGAGCCGTGAGCCCACGAACCTTTTTGATTTTTTTTTTTGAGCTTAACGAGCCGAGCAAGGCTTGGCTCGAGCTCGGGCTCGTCATTTGACGAGCCCGAGCAGCTCGTTGCTCGTATTTTCACGTTCGGCCCATTTGACATATCTAGAAACACCTGACATTCTTTATCACAAGTGTTACATCAATCACTTCTAAAAGATCTTCAAAATATGTTGTAAGAGACAACATCGGCTCCATTGAGCTTCGGATGTGCTGAGAGCCTCAGAGAGGTCTTTATGCTGGTTGTCCAAATGGAGAGCTTCAGCTCTTTTATTTGTTTCCTTAGGCAGTGTTTCAACTCAAGTTATGGTGTTTCATCTTTTGAGGTAGTGTCTCGGAAGGAAGTTCGATTGTTGCACAATTTCTTCGTATTTGACCAATTGGGCCTTCATTTGACTTTTTTGTTGACTTTTTGCCCACATAGATTGCTACGTGGCACTGTGATTTTGAGCTTTGTTAGAGAGACGTAACAATAGTCCCCAAAGTCTAAGCATGATTATTTATGTAATGCATGAACTTGAGTATATACAAAATATTTTAGTAGGGGGTGGTTTTTGCCACACTACAATAGTCCCCCAAGTCTAAGTATAAATATTTATGTTATAGTTAGAATTTCAAATGTACCTGAAGCTGCACATCACCTTCCATTGTTCACCGAAGTTGTATACTTGGAGGTATTTCACCTTCTTACTCAATTTGTGAGAGGGTCATCAAAGCAGAGTACAACGAGGCTATATTGACCGAAGTGCCTTTGAATATCCGAACTGGTTGAGGAGGAGTAGGTTTGATTATTTTTAGTGCCTCATTATTGGCAATTACGAGGAGCTCGACTTTATTATGATTGAGGAGCTCTAGGCATTCTGAATTATTGCGTCCAAATGATTTGTTGTCATGGTACATTTTCAAGAAAAGACAGCTAAGGCGGTTCGAATTTTCATACACTCAACTGTTGCTATATTTAATGCGCAATATGGCTGTCTTCCACATGTTTTGCGAGTCCCAGCCTCACGAGGTCGCGTAAAGCAGACGCTCTAACTTGGGTCGTAGAAGACGAAGAGGCAGACGCGTTGAGTGGCTCGAATTAATCCCCAAATGGATGGTCAAATGACCTGGATCGACATCCAATGGCTGGGATTAAGAGGCCTTGCCTATAAAAGGCAATCATTTTGGCGAAAAATCACTTTGCATTTCTTGAATTCAGTACTATTATATTTTAAAATCTCGAATTTTCTCTAGGTTTTTTTCTTCAATAATCTTTGAATCTCTTTTCTTTTCTTCAGTTTACACCTTCTCATTCTCAAGTTTTTCTTTCTTAACTTAATCTTGCAACTTCTTCGATGTTTCCCATCACCACCTTCTAACCAAAAACTCGTAAGTACTTTCTGTAAACTTTTATCTTTGAAAACGTTTTGATTAATGGCCTCTTCTTCGTCTGCTGGGGAGAACGTAGATTCGAGTGAGGTTGAAATCACAAATACCGTCGACCTCGTTAAGGTTATAGAGGTTGGGCGGAGTGTGCTTCCATCTTGGAGGGGTATGAGAGATATAGATTGGGGGGCAGCTAGAATCCTATCTTCAGTAAATCCGCCCCACTTAGCCAACCTTAGAGACAAATATAGGATCCCATACGACATAGAGCTCCTCTCCCCTTCTCCTGATGAGCGAGCCTGCTATCCGAGACTGGGCTGCGTCGCCATTAGCGAGTTCGTTCTTTAGATTGGGCTTCGCCTGTCTTTGCATCATTTCTTTCGGGATGTCCTTAGGTTGTACGGGCTGCCCCCAACCCAGCTCGTTACTAACGTCTGGACCCAACTGGTAGGAACCTATTTTCTCTAGAAGGAGACCTCCTTGGGAGAGGACATGCCCATTCACGTCTCCTCAACCGTCTTCCAACCTAAGTCATTGGGTAAGGGGGAGTCCATAGGGTGGTATTCCTTGTGCCTGTGGGAGGTACTCTCTCTTTTTATCTTGGGCCTACCCTCCTCCATCAAATAATAAAAGGAAATGTGGTTCTGGATTTAGGGAAAATGGCAAGAGTGTGAGGGTGACACTGTTTCCCATGTCAAAGTCCCAATTTCTTACTCCGAGCTAGTGAGTGTCACCCCATGCATTTTGTTTGTTGTAATTGAACCTAATACTAACATTTTATCGTTGTTTTGCAGGGTTGAGTGCTTCAACCTAAGTAAAAGTGATTAAGATACTTTGACGGGCATCTACTGTCAAACCTTCCAGTCTCGTGACTTTGATCGTTTGATCCTCTCCAGACGATTTTTTGAAGAATTCTGTCTAATGGCCAAAAGAGGTATAACGTCGTTTTTACTTGTAACTTTTAACTTAGTTTTCGGACATTTACTCATGTCTGTATTTTTCCTTGTAGAAAATTTGAAATGATGAGGCATCCCACCCCTAACATGGTCACGATCCTAGTGACCACCACCACCTCTAGTCGTAAAGAAATGAAGATCTTATTTGCTGGAGGAAAGCAGGTGACAGACAAAATTGAAAGGGTCAGCAGGGAGGCTGCCAGTCAGGAGGAGGTAAGGCATCCCTTAGCAGACAAGGGTAAAAAGGTGGTGGAGGTGGAGTTGGAAGAGCCAAATAAAAAATTCAAGGTGTCCACTACCAGGGTGGGTAGCTCCAATGATATTCCTCTTCCTCGCTCCGAGGTCCCAACAGGAGAGAAGTTAATGACAACGTCAATAGCTGAGGCCTCTGGGGGACAGAAGAGGCCAACTACCGTACATCCCCAGAGGCAGGATTCTGCAAAGAAGGCGAGGACTTCAAGTGACTCCACCACTTATGAGCTCCCATGAACAAAACTCGATGTGACAAAAAGGATCGATGAGCTTGCCTCTAAGGCTCGTACCTTTTTTCCTCCTGAAGTTCAAATTGCTACAACGACCTTTCACAAGTACTGGATGGAGAAGTGGCAATCCTTTGTGAGAAAAACGATGACTATGAAGCTTGTCATAGGGAGGTCTGCTACTTCTCTAGCATAATTCTTCTCAGAATTCCTAAATTCTTCCTCAACGTATGGGCCTCCAAAGATTGTATCAATTTTCCTGATGGGCTTATGTACATCGTTTGTTGGAGGGCTTCGTCTTCGTCTTTGACCCTCTCTAGGTCTCTCAGCATCGTTATCCTTCATTCTTTGAACATCATTTCTGTTGGGATGCCTCTGCTTGACATCCCCAGGCTGTTGGGTCTGCCTAGGAGGAGCATCTCTTCGTGGGCGCCTGCCTCTTCCTTGATTGTTGTTCTGAGGTGTCTTGTAATGTCCCAACAGTCTTTCTTGTGGTGCTTATGGGAGTGATGATAGGTACAAGTGTTGCGAGCTTCGTTCCTATCCTTAGGTTCAGCGTTTCATCCTATATCTCTCCCTCTTTGAGGGTACCTTTGATAGGGTCATCCCTGATGCATTCCAACACCAAGGTTCACTTCCTCATAAACCAAAGTGGGTATTGCGTCGAGTGTCGCAGTGGCCAACGCTTGTCCATGATTGAAAGGGGTCTGGTGATCCATAAGATGGGAGGTAGGACATTTTCCCCTTTGCATTTGTGGAGGGGGTAGTCCTTGGCTGGCCCTGTTCCTATGATCTCTCAATTCTTCATTGAGGATTTCGCATCTTATCATTTCTAATAAGATATCATAGGTGGTAGGATTTTTGTTTTGCACATCCCTCTAGAAGAGGGAATTCATGTCCAAACCTCTCCTTAGGGCAGTTAGAGCTTCTTTATCTGTCACTTGTACACAGTAAGTCATCTCATTAGTGAAGCGGGACAATAAACTTTTTAGAGACTCGCTTTGCTGTTGTCGCGTGTCTTGTAGGCGTTGGATCGATTTTTCACCTTCCTTGCTTGTGGCGAAGCGCTTTAGGAAAGTCTCCTTAAAGTTGGCCAACTCCGGATACTTCCTTCTAGTAACCAGGGTCAAGTAAAAGGCCCTACACTTCATAGCAGGTGTGGCTCCCTTTATGTTCATGTGGGTTTTGAAACTGTTGATGTGCTTCGCGGGGTCACCTCTCCCATCATATTTTGGAATCTTTGGGAGTGTGAAGTGGTTCAGCATAGGGACGTTCCTGATGGCTTGAGAAAATGGTGAATGATCGTCATCTTCCTCTAGGTCACAAGACCTTGTGGTTCATCTAAGTCCTCGTCTTTCCTATATTAAGTTTGTGGAGATGAGTGGGAAGGTTCTGCTTTGCTTCTTGCCTTATGGAGATGAGTGGGAAGGTTCTGCTTCGCTTCTTGCATGTTCTCTTCTCTCACGCCTATTTCTAGGGGGGACCGAGGCTCCTCATTGTGTACTGATTCTTCTTGTCTGTCATTCCAAATAGGCTCATGTTGCCTATTTCTATGTACATGATGAGATTGAGCCAGTCTATTTCTAAGCGCAAGATGAGGTTGAGCTTGCCTATTTCTAGGTAGCCCCGAGCTTAGCCTATTGAAGACGTTTATTGACCTCTACGGTAGGTCTTCTAAATCATAGTTGGGAGGAAAATTAAATGGAGTTGCGTATGTGGTACTGAGTGTCATCCTCGTCCCTGCACGCTCATTAGCAACTCGTGCATTGCCATGTTCTGTTGGGTTATGTTCCTCATATTGGCAGCCATCGTGGCGACCTCTTTAGTGAGTCTAGTTACTATCGTACCTCCGCCTCTTGACCCATCTCGTCTATGAAGCGGTGAGGTCTAGGTCTAAGGCGAGCCACTGGGACAATACGTGAGGGTTCCCCTTCTTTAAGGTGTTCCCTTGTCCTACAGGGTGCATTTTCTTCACTAGAACTCATATTAACAAACTCTTTTCTAACTCAATACTCATTTCCTCAAGGATTTAAATGAGCATGAGATGTTTTCTTCACAAATGTTCCTTTTTCAAAGGTTGAGAGACTTCTTCCAAGATGTTTTCTTACCGGCTTTTCTCCAAGGGGACTTTTATGGTTAAATGTATCGCTTCCCACAGACGGTGCCAATCCGTTGATCCAAAAAAATGAGCCAACGGATGTTGGGATCACTCTCGCCAAGTTAAGCAAGTTCCAGCGCATTCTACTGACGAGATAATGAGAAGAACGGACGTGAACGCGGGAGATGCCCTACGGTGAGAGACAAAAGTGTTCGAACTCCGACGAGTATAACGAAGATGATCGCGCTAACAACGATCACTAATCAAGATTCAATCCATTCGACGAAAACCAAAGGCTAAATAGGATTATGTGGAAAGATAGATGACATGTGTTACAACCCACTCATTATAGTCAAAGTGAAAAATTCAATTGGTCAAAATCAAAGTCAAATGAGGACTTAAATTAAGTAAAATAATTTTGTGGGGACTATTATAAGCAAATGGTATTTGTTGGGACTAGTTGGTGATCGTGATATCATAATGGCCCAATTTACAAATTATACCAAAAGTTGAGGGACTCATATTAATTATTGCATTGTTTTCCCATTTATTTAATTGAAATGAGGCTTTCATGGAGGGGAGCAGAGAAGAATCGAGAAGCACGAAGAGAAAAGGAAAAAAAGGGGAATAAAGGAAAAGGGAAAAAGACGGAAGTAGATACCGACTTTTACAAGTTTGGGTTCTTCATTTCTCCAACATCTCCTTCCTTTAAAGAGGTATGTTAATTAAATTTGTAGGATTTATGAATAATTGTTTATATTCAAATTTAAGCAAGAATTAAAGGTTATTGATATATATCTTAGGTTAACAAGTAGAAAAATATATATTGGAAGATTAGTGTAAGAAATGTGAAATGGGTTTGTAAATTAGAGCTTGAATATTTGATTTATTGTGTGTACATGACATAAAATAGGGGTGCACAAAAAAATCGTGAAACCGCAAACCAAATCGAAATCGTTAGTTTGAAACCGTTGGTTCGGGTCCACGTGGACCCGCGATTTTTTTCCTTCAAATCGAACCAAACCGTTTCAAAATGGTTTGGTTTAGGTTTCAATTTTCAAAAATCGCATAAAATCGAACCGAACCGTTTTTTAATTTTTTTAATAAAAAATTAATTTTATTAACTTACAAATTTTAAAGTTTTCACTTTTTAGAAAAAATATCAATTTAGCAATACAAATTACAATCAACCCATTAAAATAATCATATAAAGTAAATTAAGTTCATCATTATTGGTCGATAGTTTTATAAGTCCACAACACACGTCGTGACCCGATATCTAATCTAAACTAAAATTAATCCTAAATCATATGAAAAAAAAAAAAAGCATTTATTTTCAACAATCCAAATCATAATACAATAAAACTACGACATCAAATCATGCCCACAACTTTAGAAGCTACATAAACTCTCATTTCTCAAACATTTGACGCTTGCGTGTCACTGTTGAACAAAATGTGATTCCCAATCGCAAATCGTTAGTCGTCTTTTGCTTGTTAGTCTGCTAATTTCTACCCGAATCACCATTTCTCTCTTCTCTCTTGATAAGTCTTAGATTCTCATTCAAGTCATTTTTTTCATTATTCTTTCTTTTATTTGTTGTTTTTAACTTATTATACACTTGTGAGTTGTGATTTGGATTTAAAAATGACTATTTGTGTGCCTAGGTGATTAATGAACTGTTTGTCATTTAGAAATAACGAAGGATATAGTGTATTGATTGTGTGAAAATGTTAAAGTTCCATAACTAGTACTATTACATTCTACTTTCGTAAAATTGTTAGAGAATAAAAATGTCAATTTCAAATCTAAACTCTATCATTCTTTGTACATTTAAATATATCATGTTCAATCCTTGTTTATCATCTCACTGGTAGGACAAAAAGAGTTTTAACCAAACTATTATAGCAGAATGTAACTCTATCTTTACCAACTACTATATGACAATATGAAAGACAAACAAGAAAAGGTAAATAAAAAGGAAGAAAGATATATTCGTTCTATTAACATCTTTTAACAACCAATTTTGAAAATAATTTATTCACGGGTTTCGTGGGAAAGATAAATGTAATTTAATATTTAACATTATTAGTTCTCGTTTAAACTTATATGTTAACTTATTTTAAATATATTATTATAATATCGATAGGTAAACCGTGGATTAAAACCGAACCAACCCGCAAATTATGGTTTGGTTTGGTTCGAAAAATAAAATGGTTTGGTTTGAAAAAATTTCAAACCGCATAAAATAGTTTGAGTTGAAAATATGGCACAAACCGTCCAAATCGAACCGCGTTCACCCCTAATATAAAACACTTGATTTATGATGTATTAAAGTGAGATATGGAGTTGAGGTTGAATTTTGGTATTGTTAAGCAATCTTCGTGCAAAATTTATGTATAGGCGTTGTTTTTGAAATTTCGTCCGAAAAGTGCTATTTCTGTCAAAGGGTTTCGATGACTGTTTCAATATACAGAAACTGGTGCCATAATTCAATAATCTAAGATTATAGTGTTATTTTTGTCAAACCTTTGATTTTTAGATTTTAGATTTTAGATGTTTGAACAAAGGTATATGATAAATATTGAAGTTTAGGTATTGGATTAATATATGTATAGAAGTTGTATATAAATAAGGTAGTGATTTAATGGATTTGATCATGTGTGGTGATTTGTCGGGAAGTAATTTATAAGATGAAAAGTTGTGGAAATAGAGATACAAGAATGAATATAGAAGTTGAGAAATTAAGTGGTGGATTTGCATTAATTTAATTGTCAGGTTTTAATTTGAGTAATTATATCGTTATTTCAGGTAGCGTGAAAGCTTGGAAATGCTCGTCAATTTAGCAAGATTTCTATCCATAGATCTATGAGTGGAAAAGCTTATTTTTCAGAAATAAATATTTATTAAATTTATATCATATCAGAAAATTAATTATTTCATATACTTGATTTGACAGCATGATTTTCAGAATCAAATGGATTTTATAGTCAGTTCTTTTAAAGTTAAACTCAGTTCATTTAAGTCATTCATCTAGCATGTTATATTCATATTACATGTTTCAGCATATTTAAAGTCATTTTAAAAACCACCAGAAAGTACCTAGGTGATGTTGCCACTAGGGGTGTAAGCGGTCCGATTTTTGCGGTTTTTGACAAATTTTCAAACCAAACCGTTTAAACCGGTTTGAGAAAAACTCAAACCTAAACCAAACCATTTTGAACGGTTTGAAAAAAACTCAAACCTAAACCTAACGGTTTGGTCCGGTTTTAAACCGTCGGTTTCACCGTATATTTTTTTGTCTGTCTACTTTTATGACATTAATTCATTGAATTCAATATATATTTATATCTTACTAGCAATAAATCTAAAACAAACTAAATATATCTACTACAAATTTAAATACCAACTAAATCAAAGTGAAATCACAATAAACTAAAATATAGTTTTTTGTTTGCCATTTTAGGCTAAGACGTTACGATAACGTTACAATACAAGTCTACTAAACTAAATATAAAGCCAAAAAATATAATGATATTCAACAAAATCTCGTGATCATCATATCTGAAAAACAAAACTACTGATTAGACAGAGAGAATAACCAACCATAATAATAAATCAATTGTTTATAATATCTAAACATAACAATTACACAAGTTTACCGTTGTATATTGTTACGAATTCAGTTTCTCACATATACTCAAACATCAATTGTTGTCACGCATGATAGTCCCCATTGTCAAACAAATGCATTCGTTACATCATCATAGTATTAGATACTAGATAGATAAGAGAATCTTTAAAAATATGGTAATAGAAAATATAAACCACCTACTACAATTTTCATTGAATCATCAAATGTTTCCACTTCATCTAAATATTGGTACAGTACTATAGGTTCATTCTTAATTTGCAACTAATTATTTCCGTATATACAAACATCAACCATCCTTGCACTTAATAAATTCCTAAAGGAATCAAGTATCTGACCTCCATTTGAGAATGCAGACTCAGAAGCAATTGTAGAAATTTGAATTCTAAAGAGGAAAAAAGTTTTTGATAAATTATGTTAGTCTTGAGATTATTAGATATAAATTAGGATTATTTGGTAATAATAATATATATGTAATAGAAAATTATAAATTGACAAAAATACATACAAATGACAAAACTATTGAATTTTGCATATTTGGATGAATTTTTTTTTTAAAAAATATTATTTATATTATTTATATTTTATATATTTTTTCACCGGTCCGGTTTGATTTTAAACCGTAATTAAAATTCTCAAACCTAAACCAAACCGTTTTTGACCGGTTTGGTTTGGTTCAAAACCATTTCGTTGATGGGTCCACGTGGCACCAAACCGACGGTTTCTAAA
>JAGHKM010000151.1:0-27284 GCA_019097785.1 Fraxinus excelsior
GAATGATGTTCATTATTTAATCTTTTACTGCTGTGTTTCAGGAAACTGTACAGCTTTTTATCACCATCGTACTCTTGGCAGACCTCTTTGTCACTCTCCTTATGCTGTTTCTGTTCTATTGGATATCCCTCGGTGCTTTCCTAGCCGTGCTTCTCATCCTTCCTCTGTCATTGCTTTCACCCTTTCTAGCAGGCTTGAACGCCTTATTCAGTAATGGGCCTCGAAGAGCTGCACTTGCTCGTATATATGCTTTATGGAGCATTAGCTCCATATCGAACATTGTAAGTAGATACCTTAATGTGCTGTGTATTTTGGTACACAGAACTCGACAAGACTAGACAATATAACAAACAAATTTCTGCATCTTTTTCTTCTGTAATAGTGTCTGAGTCATATCCTACCCTCCCCTACTAAACATGCCAACAATGATATGAGTATTAACATCTGCATTTGTTTAATCAAGAGAAATTTGGCAATAAAATTCCTAAAAACACTAGCTAATATACTTTTCCCATTTCCTATGAGGCTTGGCTGTTTGACTTTTTTAGTTAACTTCCTAAGCATCGTTTAAATTATTTTTCTAAACTAGAAATTATTTAAATGCATTCTATTGTGTTTCAGTGTTTGATTGTGAAAGCCATATATATCAATATAAATTATCTTATGAATGGCTGATCAATTGTTTGCAGTGCAAGTTAAGGGTTTAGTACCTATATCCAAAAAAAAAAAAAAAAAATCAAAACTAAAGATTGTGAGAGACGTGTTTTTTCCACTGTTACCCTCAATGACTAATGCTTGGCTTGTTTTGTTTGGTAAATTTGTTGCTTTTGCAGGCTGTGGCATTTTTATGCGGCTTAATTCATAATGGAATTTCCTCCTCGAAGCAGCCTGGAGAGAGAGACATTTGGAATTTTATAAAGTGAGTTGCACTTTCTTATACAACACAGTTTCAAGGGCAATCGAGTTTAGAACTTCCGTGTGCACAATGTACAAAACCAATCATCACGTTTAATTTTTCCTGGGATTTCGGCTGATTAGAGGCGCAAGCCCCTAACTAAAGATATTATGCTTGTTTAATATGTGAAAATAAACTGCAGAAATAGATATTAAAATTTGAATAACTAGTTGGATTATTAGTATCAAGAAACGGACCTAAGAATAGACTAAAGATTTCACGAGGCTGAATTTTGGTGGATTTATATGATTCTGAAATTGCATATGCTCACAACGAATAATTTTAGTGTCCTATTCTTAAAGCATTTTAGGTTGGGTAGTAAAGTATGAAATTGGAATAGGCAAGAAATTCATAAGCTTCTCAAAACTAATATAGCAGATCAGCCCTTCGGCCGGTTTCTTCAACACTTCCAAAGTCAGAAAATCCTGTAGACTATAGTTTTTTATTTTTTATGAAGAACTAAATTTCTTGTAATGGCAGGGAGGATGAGAGATGGTGGCTTTTGCCCACCATCCTGCTACTCTTCAAGGCAGTTCAAGCTCGATTTGTCGATTGGCACATAGCAAATTTAGAAGTCAGAGATTTTTCTCTCTTCAGCCCCGACCCCGATACTTTTTGGGCTTACGAATCCATTTCTTGACGCAAAACTGTTTCCGGGAGGACATGGACCAGATTTTTGCAGCGTCTGTGCAGTAAATATGGTGTCACCGAGTACATACATCTCAGAGTACTATAGGATCTTGAGCCAGAGTTATTACAATGTTATTACCATGTACATAAATGTTCCCATTTGTGCATAGTTCAGAGAAAAATTATGATTGAGTGAATAATTTAAGGACAGGCAGGCAGGTAGATTACAAGTTCTTTGTTTGGTGCCACTGTTTCCATATGTTAATTCCATTATTTCTTTTCGCTTTTGGGATTATATGTTGGGAAAATTGCAGTTATGGTTCTCAACATTTTGCTCGAGTAGCAAGATGGTTTCGATAAACAATTGTGTGTTTACTTTTTATTATAGTTGCACAATCGTCATAGAAAGCATCTAAATCTTTGTTAATTTGTCGAGTGCTTCTCATAGAAATATGATTATGAAATTATAATTATAGGTTAAGAAGCATGGACAATATGTTAGGGTCAAATGCTACAATTTCCCTTCATTGTTAGTAGCAATGAAGTTTTTTAGCATATAAATAAAATGTTGAAATGAAATTTTTAATGATAATTGATGACGTGTCACACCTCGAACAACCCCAAAAAGAGGAAATTACAGCCTCAGATTTAAAGTGTGATTTTCATAAATTCAAAATCAACTTTAATAATATATAAATCATGTTTTAATTAATGATTTTAAATTAATTTCTATTTAAATCAATCATATACCATTTCAAACCCTAATTCTTTCATTCTCTCCCATCTCTCTCTCTTGTCACCCGTGCTCTCCCCTCTCTCTCAATCCCCGCCGTCGCCACCCGTCAACGCACCACCTCATTGGTGTCTAAGCCGACGATCGACAGTTGCGACACTGCTTCTATCATCTACCTTATCAAGCCATAATAATTTCCCAATCTCTTATCTCTCTCAATACACCCAGAGCTGTCCCTATCTCTTTCTCCAAATATCCTCTCTCTACAGCGGTTGAAGACGACGATGGTGATGAGTGCGGCCGTAGAGACGAGGACGAGTATCACGCACAGAGCGACTTGAGTGAGGAGAGGCATCACCTCTGTGCGCAGTAGATCGCGCTGGTAGCGACAATATCACCCTCTGTAATGAAGACGGTGGCTGTTGGGTTTGATGTTTGTGTTGGTGGTAACGAAGATGGTGGTTGTAGCGGTGGTAATATATGGTGGTAGTGGTTGTTGAGACCAGTTAATGGGTTGTGGCGGTGCTATGACGGCAAAGGCGCCTTGCACGGTAAATGGTAGTAGCAGTGGTTTACATGTGTTTGGTGGTGTTTTTTGTTGGTGGCAATGGTGGTGGATCTAGTGTCGATGGTGGATCTAGTGGTGGAGGTGGGTTTTGTTGGATCAACGGTGGATCAGACGGTGGCGTTGTTAGATTCGGTGGTGGTGGTGATGTTGACGGTTTGGTGTAGTGGTGGTGGTGAAAACGTTGTCTGCGATGTTTGAAATGGTAATTTTGTTGCTAGGAAGTGGTGGTGATGGTGGTGTTGGTGTTGGCGGCGGAGACAACGGTGGCGTTGTGTTGGTGGTGGTCACAAATGATTTGTTGATTGTGACCAATAAAAGTAATCTATGATATATAATTTGATGTTTGTGACCATAAAATAAGTTGCGCGACTTATAAATTTTGTGATTTGTGACCGATGAACAAATTATGAATTTTAAAATTTTAATTTGTGACCTTAAAATTTTTGAATTGTGACCAAATTGCATAGATCTGTGACATTTATATATTTATTAATAAAATATATAATTAATTAATTAATTCATAAATAAATTTTAATGAAAACCCAATTTTTGAAATTTAAAACTTTTATCCTTAATTTTGAAAAATCTGATTTATGTATTGTCCCCAACCCCCCACCCACCCACCCACCCACCCACCCACCCAAAATCCTAATCCTACGGGGCCGTCAAACCTGGGTGCCCATACTGCGTGTAAAAATGTCAAGAGGTAGTTGACCAAACACGTGAAGAAGCTGAACCGTTGTGTGGCCAAACCCATTTGGTCGTGCCATCCCTTTGCAAAGGATCGAACCCTTGTTACGGAAGAGGCCGCAAAAGGGGGGCTAGCATGAGATCTTTTATGCAATCTTTTTCTATGTAATTGATGTGATAACTAAATGTTATCGTTGTCCTAATCCATCAACTAGGTCATGTCTAAAGTACAATGTCAGGTATATGACCATTGTGAGGCCAAACCCATATGGCCGTGCCATCCCTTTGCAAAGGATCGAACCCTTGTCACGGAAGAGGCCGCAAAAGGGGGGCTAGCAGAAGATCTTTTATGCAACCTTTTTCTATGTAATTGATGTGATAACTAAATGTTACCGTTGACCTAATCCATCAACTAGGTCAAGTCTAAAGTACAATGTCGGGTATATGACCAACAAAATGGTTTTAGTATTTAATATTTATAATTGATTGATGCCTTTGACATTAGGCCTCAACCGTGTGGATGGAGCCATGTATGCTTTTATCTACGGCTAACCTTCATCATTTTCTACTATAAAAACTCGCACAATGTGACATTGCAAATGTAATACAAGTTTACGCTCTCAACTTACAACTTTTCTCTTTCAGTATTCTCGAAATACACCCCAAAATCAACCCCAATTTTACATTGGAGGCTCATGTCTAAAGCCCTCCCACACTCGTACATTTATTTTCCTAACTGACTTGATCGTTGAGTGCGCTCAGCCAACTCCACCACCATTACCATTGAAGGAAGCCACGTGTGGTTAACTATTTGTACAAGTGTGCATGAATCATGCTTGAGTGGTGTCACGCGTTTTCTATAATGTGAATTTATGCCGCAAGTGTACGGTGTCAAGTTTTGTAATATAGTATGAAAGTTAAAATGTCGAACCCACATGGATTGTAATTTAATTTCCACCAAGTACTATAATTATGTAACTTCTATTTTATCTAGACAATTGATAAATGGTTGAATGAATGGTCTTAAATTAAAATAATGAGATTGGTTGAGACAAAATTGAGGAATACAAATCATCATGTTAAGAAAGACTATGGAGTAATTTCACCTAACCTTCAATTATGATTCAACGATTTCCAATTATTCTAATTAATTTTCTCATATTTAAAAGCAAGAATCCAATTGTATTTCTCTCCCCTCTCTCGAGTGCCAGCTAGAAATTAATCCTAGAATTCAATCCCAATATCTCTATTCCGAATTAAACCCTAAAATTTATCAAGTCTCGATTCTTTTGTGAAGTAAGCCTCATAGATTTATTACATTCTCTCAAAGTGTAAAAACCTACGTCGTGTCAATCCTATGATCGCGCCTAAATTCTCATCTCTCGAGTGTTGGAATTGACTAATATCTATTCATTCAATTATTGATCAGGTAATTGAAAGCATTAAAATCATGACACAATTAAATATATGCGAGAAAATCAAATAAAAATAATCATAAAATCATCAACCCATAATTTCCAGTTGGCTACATCAAACCCTAGATCTAAAATTTTAGTTCATAATGGATACAATTGGCAACATGGAATTAAACATGAAAAACATGGATAAGAAGACAAGGGTTCAAAAAAACTATTCGTTGCCGCTTGATTTCTTTTCCAAATCGTGCCAATCGTCCATTCCTCAATTGATTTCTTCAAGGTTTTTGCCTTTAGCCTTCTTGCCTCTTCTAGCCGTCCAAAGTCCCCCTTTTAGGTCTTCAAAATGTGTATTTATAGTTCCCCCAAATTGCAAGACGAATTGGAGTTGGGCCGAGCCGAAAATAATATGAAAATAGGTTTTTTGGTGTTTCTCGGGATGCGGCGCCCATGTCTCTGTCCATTTTCAGCATAGTGGGCGCCACGGTGCCCACAATCGGCGCCCCGGCGCTCTTCGGTGGAAACAACATTGCATGTCCTTCAATATTTTTATCATAACATTTTCTCCTGATGTCCGATTCAGGTGATTCAAGATGCTTTGGAAAGCTGATTCAAAGGGCTACAACTGTTATTCAGATGTAATTTTCCAATTCAAACGTTTACTATGTCAAAAATGAGTCTCAATATGAAACTACAAATCTGGAGTGTAACTTTTTCGGTTGGAAATTGATGTGTGATCATACTTTGACTATATTTGATCCATTTGACTTATTTCTTCATCCAATTGACTCCAAACACTCTCAAATCTTCATTGTGAGGTTCGACACAACTTTGGAGTATTTGCACCTTAATCCTCGAACTTTGGATCTCTTACAATTTAGCTTATTTCTCCAATTTGTCAAGTTTTGCTTATTTCCTTCAATTTCATCAATCTATATCACAACATCAAAACACACATTAAAACGTCCTAAAACTCTCTCAAGGGTAACAAAATAACGCATTTAGTGACATAAATATCATGAGTGTAGAACACTCATGATGTGGATTTGAGAGGCCATGAGTTCTGTTGGCCACGTTGGAGGTACAAAATTTGAGATCAAGGGAACCACATAATAATCACAAACTTCTTTATTGTGGAAGGCCATTGCAAGAGAAGTAAGTATTCCAGAAGTTCAATCTTGAGGAAAGGCCCATGTTCTTGAAAAGAATGGTTGAAAATATTAAAGGAAACGCCATTTGGAGCTCCATTTGATAAGTTAGCCACCATTGCATCATGAGTTCTAGCCACTACAGTTCTTACGTCGAAACCAACGCGAGAAGGCTTCTGAAGAAGAAGTTCTCCGGACAAATGTCAATGTGTGTCAACCCCATCGCCAATACGACGAATCGTTAGCATTTGTCCAAAAATTTGGAAACAAATTATATGAAAATAAAGATGCTGCTTACCCTTGGTGGCCATCAACAAGTGAGTTACAAAAAGATTTCGTTTGCCAACTATGTTCTTAAAATGCCTCTTCTCAACAGGCAACTTGCAGATAACCTTAATAATATCCCACTCAGATGGCTTAAGTTCGAAGCAGTTGACTGCAGCTGCACAAAAGACAAGTCAATTATGCTGTTCACCAAAATACAGTAATAAACATAGGCTCTTAGCAAATAAAAACTCACTATACTCGTGATATTGAGTCTGCATGGTTATTTCTGAGGCATACATCACCCTCCACTTTTTGCCAACAACCATCACCCAGAACCAAGACGACTTCCATTCTTTATTGAGGTCGGAGTACCCAAAATGAAGGATGAATGTGGACCCCAAGGACTCATACAATGTCACCCCTTACAATCTTCCCTCCCTCCCCACTAGAGTAGGGCTGTCAATGGATTGAATTTTGATTCGAATCCGACGAAATTAATGGGAGATGGATTTATGGTCTCAGTCCGATAACCCGATCAAGATCCGAATCCGATAATCCGTTAACTAAATTGATCAAATATGGATATATGTCAATCCGATCCGATAACAATCCGATCCGATTTGTTATAAATAATTGAGTCGATAAAATATTTTTATGGCATATTATTTGTCACTAAAATAAATAAATGAGAAAATAAATAAATTTAGAATAAAAAAGTAATCAAATTCAAAACATAAAAAAGTTGAAAATTTTATAATTATTAAACATGTTTAAGAATTGAAAAATTTGAGGAAAAAAAGTTGATTTCAACCAATATTTTAAAATCAACCCGGGGTCAAATCAATATAGAACCAGTTGTCAAATTGAATAAATAATTATACACATAAATGTAAAATATTATAAAAATAATATATATTTTTTTTAATTTTAGTTTACTAATTTAAAGTAAATAAATATCTATATTTTTCTTAATTAAATTTATTATTGTAATTTATTTTACAACTTCAAAAACTAATAATTAATATGTAACAAATAATTTGATTTGTTAATGGAAATAATGAAATAAAATATTTATATTTAGAATTGAAATTCAATTTTACTTATCTCACATCGAATGTCAATAGAAAACTAGAAGATGATATCTCCTTTAAAAAGGAATATCATGATGGTAGAAGTCACTATTGGGCTTGCTAGTAAAAACAAGTGGGCCTCAAGTTAGTTCAAAGTTTTTAAAGAACATAAAATCATTTTTCCCTAATTTTTATTAATTTCGAATCGGATTATCGGATCGAATATCCGATAACATAACAAATCGGATATGAATTTAACAATCAAATATTCGTTGGATTATTGGATCGGATCGGATCGGATATAGACAGATCTGATCCAGTTACAGCCTTACACTAGAGGCCTGGGGTTGGAAAATGCTATGGAAAATATGGGGAGGTATACCCTCACCAAGAGTGACCTCTTTCCAAAGAAGAAAGATCCTTGTCAGTTGGCTCCATGCGCGAGCACAAGCTGGGTGAGGGCTAAGTTATACTGCCTAAGTATATATCTAGAGAAAGGGGTGTTAATGCAACTTCATCCTAACACTCAAAATGGCATCGCTCACTACTACACAGCCTTCCCTAAGGAAACAAACTGGTTAATCAAGGGTCGAATGAACATTTCAATTGTATTTGGAATCCTATACGACTCTCTAAAGGTTGCTAGCTTGCTCTCCTCGATACAGGTCGGCCACAAAGAGGCCCCACCTAATAATAGTATAGTCTGTTGGACATTCATGCATCATTCATGCACTATGGCGCCTCCATAAGCTTCTAAATTGGAATTATAGGAGGCAAATCGGCCTTAACGCATATCAACGCCATGACCGTTTTACCACCAGACCTTCCTAGGTCTTAGGTCTTGAAGAAGAGTCCGCCTGATGAATATTTTCGCCAAAGGATAGGAGAAGCGATGTCTTTTCCTAACTATACTAAAAGACGGAGTCTACCATGTCATCGTCGTAAATACGACGTCGTGTTTGCCGCTTCATATTAAACGCCTCAACCGTGTCTTCCGTGGCTTCTTCTACTTTCCTATTTCTTTTGTCACGCGTCTGCTCTCGAAGAAATCGGGAATCACTTGAAAGCTTCGCTGATAGATATTTCTGTTTGAAGATATCAAACAACTACACATCGTTTCAACGAAATCTAACCGGTAGACCAAAGCTTCGTACTTTAACCGAATTGGAGTCAATGATAGATCGAGTGTTAGCAGCTCCTGAAATCACCGGTGAAGTTATTGTTGGCGCCGGTAGAGGAAGTGAAACCGGGGGAGGTGATAAATAGAAACCTACCCAGCGTATCCGTCCGTTTCCGTCTTGGAGGTCGGTTTCCGAGTTCTTCAAGGGAATTCCATCGATGAATTGGGTCTCAAAATATAAACCCTAAAATCCCAAATCCCAAATACCACTCATCAAAAAAATTAAAGCCTAAAATCCCAAATACCGCCAATAGGTTACAACACTGATTGCATTTAATCCTGCTTTGGTGATTTTACTTTCAACCGATTGAATTTAATCCTGCCTTGCTCACAAATTTGAATCTATTGCAGGTTAGTTTTTTCAATCGATTCCTTTATAGTTATATATTTTATTGTGTAATTGTAAATTTAGATTAGGCTTTGCGTTTTCAAATGGTTCATTTTGTTAGAATTGGAGGAATTTGTTATTAAACCTGTATTTTATTATATTCAGTTGTTTATCTTATGGATGGCATTGATGATCGTAGAAGAAAACGGCGAGAACTTTATCCGCAACTGAAAGACAGTCAAAATTCTCGCCGTCGAAAATTGTATGCTGAAGCAAAACAGCAGCAATTAGCGCATTCAAAATACCTTCAAGGTGAAGGTATTATTTATTTATTCAAAAATTTTATTTCATATCTATTTCCATGCCATTTTATTAATGTATATAATTTAGTCATTTAGTTGTATGATGACTATCATGTGATTTTCCCTTTTCTATTCCATTCTCTTCATAAATTTAATTTCAAATATCTTTATTGCAGCTACTGATTGTGGTGATGGTATATCTTTCACCACTACAATTTGTAAAGAAAATGTCAATGAGTATATGGAAGATAGATTTACTGATAATGAGGGTGTACAAAAAAATGTACAGACTCCAAATTTAACTACACAAAATATTCCTACTGAATGTTATTTGTTATTACAGCCTACATTTTGTTTACATTGTGGTGCAAAAAAGTTTCATGGAGAAAGTAAAGGGTTTTGTTGTTCAGATGGCAAAATTAAATTACACATAGATAATGTACCTAATAAATTATATGATCTGTTTACTTCAAATTCTGTTGAAGCATTAAATTTTAAAATATTGCAAGAAGTTATAACATTCATTTTGCATTCACCTCTTTTGGTGTAAAGTGTGACAAAGATTTGTGTAAGAGAAATAAAGGCATTTATACATTTAGAATTCAAGGCCAGGTTTATCATTATATAAACCAATTGTTACCATCCGATAATAATCCAACTTATTTACAGTTATATTTTTATGATACTAAAAATGAATTATCTAATCGATTAAATATTTCCGAAAAATTTTGCGAATCAACTTTGGGGATGTTAATTAATATTTTAGGCGATAATCCTTACTCTAAATTTTTTCGTTCGTTGAGCAATATCGATAGTTTATATAACTGTCGAATACAAATAAAATGTGATCCAAGTTTAGACCAAAGAGTATACAACACCCCAACGTCTTCACAAGTAGCTGCGGTTTGGGTTGATGATGATGCAACTACAAATAACAAAACTCGTGATATATCAATTTATGGTCATTCTGGTAGTTCATATAGAGTACATTATTATTTTGGGTGTTATGATCCTCTTCAATATCCATTGTTATTCCCTTTTGGTCAATCTGGTTGGCATGAAGGTATTGAAAGAGTGAATAAAAATAATCACCGATGTCTTATTGAAACAAATCATGTAAACATCAATACCATAAATTCTCCAGATGAATTGATTGAAAATGAAACTAAAGGTTATTTATCTTTCTATTGGTTTCCTATTATTTTTATTTTGCTTATTATATTATATTCAGCCTATTTTTTTCCCTTTGTAGGTATGAAGAAAAGAAATTCGCGGTTACATGTGTCTTGTCGTGAATATTATTGTTACAAATTACAAATTCGAGATTCAGGTACATCTTTTTTGCTTCACACTGGTAGACTATTTCAACAATATGTCGTTGATATGTATGTAAAAATTGAAACTTCTAGATTAGATTATTTTCGTAATAATCAAAAACAGATACGATCTGAGCTTTATCAAGGAATTGTTGATAGCGTTGACACAGGTGAAAATAGGGGGTATAAGATTGGTAGGAGAATTGTTTTGCCCTCTTCCTTTACAGGTGGTCCTAGAGATAATAAAAAACGTTATATGGATGCAATGGCATTAGTTCAACGATATGGTAAACCTGATGTATTTTTAACTATGACGTGCAATCCTAATTGGGCAGAAATAGAAGAAGAACTCAGGCATAATGATGAGAAACAAAATAGACCTGATTTATTTGCACGAATATTTAGAGCTAAGTTAGAAGAATTAAAAATTGACTTGTTTAAAAGACATATTTTAGGTCCTGTTGCTGCATATATATATGTTGTCGAATTTCAAAAAAGGGGTCTACCACATGTTCATTTCCTGTTAATTTTTAAATATGGTTCAAAAATTACTTCTGTTGATTTTGTTGATAACATTGTTTCTTGTGAAATTCCGGACAAAAATTTTTTCCCTCATTTATATCCCATTGTTCTGAAACATATGTTCCATGGTCCATGCGGAATATTAAATCCAAATAATGTATGCATGTCAAATCATAAATTATGTAAAAATAAATATCCTAAAGAATACACTAATATAACTTCTCTTGGTAACGATTCATATCCGCGATATAAACGTCGTAATGATGGTCAAAAAGTTAAAATTAGGGGGCATTTCTTAGATAATAGATGGATTGTACCTTACAATCCTTATTTAACATCTAAATATGATTGTCATATTAACGTTGAAGTTTGTTCAACTGTTAAAGCTGTCAAATATTTATATAAATATGTTTATAAAGGGCATGATCGAATAAATTTTTCTGTAAATGAGAATGACAAAGACAATGACATTGACGAAATTTCAAGATATCAAACTGCCAGATGGATTTCACCTCCAGAGGCAATGTGGAGAATTTATGGCTTTATATTATCTGAAATGTTTCCATCAGTGTTTTCATTACAATTACATCTTGAAGACCATCAACCAATTACTTATAGAGATAATGATAATTTACAATCAATTATAAATAGAGATTATCTACAGAAAACCACGTTAACTGAATATTTTTCTACTAATATTATAGATGAAAAAGCTAGATCACTTACATATAAAGATTTCCCTTCTCATTTTGTGTGGAATCCAAATGGACGAATTTGGACTCCACGAAAGCAAAAAAATGTAATAGGTAGAATAGTTACAGCTAATCCATCTGAAGGAGAAAGATATTATTTGCGACTTTTATTAAACCATATTAAAGGATCGACTTCTTTTCAAGATTTACGAAATGTAAATGGTATACTAATGTCCAGCTTTCGTGAAGCAGCTCTTTCACATGGTTTATTAAGCGGAGATAATAACTGTGAATTATGTCTAGCTGAAGCAATTGTTTATCAAATGCCTCTTTCTTTACGAAGATTATTTACTACCATATTAACATTTTGTAGTCCTAACAATCCACAACTATTATGGAATAAGTTCAAAAATTATATGTACGAAGACTTTGTACATCAAGGTATGTCATTACACAACGCTGAAGTAAAAGCTTTACGATATATACATTCTATATTAGAACCACTGAATAAAAATATTAATGATTATAAATTGGTATCATTCCATATAAATACAGAAGAAGACGAAATATTAGCTACTATGATTTCTGAGGAGTTGAAAAATAGTAACATTCAAAGTAACAATTTTGATGTCGCTTCTTTAAATAAAGAACAATTGTATGCTTATAATATAATTTTACATCGAATTTTCAATAATGATAATGGTATGTTTTTTGTCGATGGACCTGGTGGAACTGGCAAAACATATTTATATAAAGCTTTACTTGCAGCTGTACGTTCAAAAAATTTAATTGCTATAGCCACAGCTTCATCTGGAGTTGCCGCATCTTTGCTGCCTGGTGGTAGAACTGCACATTCTAGATTTAAAATTCCTTTAGATATAAATGATGATGTTGTTTGTTCAATAAGTAAGCAGTCTGCATTAGCAGATCTTTTTAGAATGACTAAATTAATTATTTGGGATGAAGCACCAATGGTAAATCGTTATACTATAGAAGGTTTAGATAGAATGTTGAGGGATATAAATGAAATAGATATACCATTTGGTGGGAAAGTGATTGTTTTAGGTGGTGATTTTAGACAAGTTTTACCAATTGTTCAAAAAGGTAATAAAGAAGATATACTGAAAGCAAGCCTCGTTTTTTCATATTTATGGCCTTGTTTTATTCGTTTGTCATTAATACAAAATATGAGAGCTCAATTTGATCCATCATTTTGTAATTATTTACTTCGGATTGGAAATGGTACAGAAAAAGAACACTCATGTCAAATGATTACACTTCCAGTTAATATAACTGTAAAATTTGTGGACGAATTTCAATCTTTAAAAAAATTAATTGATATTGTTTTCCCAAATATAGAAACCTATGTGGAAAATTTAGATAGTATGATTAATAGAGTTATATTAACCCCAAAAAATGAATACGTGGATCAAATAAACAATATTTTGCTCAAAAAAATTCCAGGCGAAATATTTACATATTACAGTTTTGATGAATCTATTGATAAATCTGAACAAAGTATTCAAGAAGATTTTTTAAATACATTGACTCCAAACGGTATTCCACCACATGAACTTATTTTAAAAAAAAATTCTCCAGTCATGCTCCTCCGAAATATTAACCCATCCGAAGGTTTATGTAATGGCACAAGACTTATTTGTCGAAGATTTGATAAAAATATGATTGACGCAGAAATTGCCATTGGAGAATACCGTGGAAAACGAATATTTTTACCTAGAATTCCATTTATACCTCTCGAAAGTGACAAAACTTCAATCCCTTTCAAAAGAACTCAATTTCCCATTCGTTCATGTTTTGCAATGACAATAAATAAATCACAAGGTCAAACTTTAGACTTTGTTGGATTATACCTTCCAGAATGTGTATTTTCTCATGGACAATTATATGTTGCTTTGTCAAGAGCAAAAACAAGTAAAACTATTAAAGTTTTGATTAAGCCATTAAATAAATCTAATATACATACTATATGCACAAAAAATGTTGTTTATCGCGAAATTCTTGCTTTTATAACATCTCTATAAATATTTCCACAGTAGTTCTTATTTCATTCATTTGAAATTAGGCTTATTGCTAAACCAAACTATAAAATTAACCTGTATAATTAATTCAGCTGTTAGTTGATATAATGGACTAACATAATCAATGTAGAGCTTTCTTCTTTATGAATAAATTACTTGTTTAATGCCGATTTTCAATTGCATATCCATATTATATAGTTTGTAATATTTATTGGAGTATTTTTATTCATCTTCCTTCTTTTTTTTTTTCCTTTTTTAAAATTGCTGCTAAAAACCATAGCCTTCTTCTTCAAGCTATTCAACTTCTTCGTCATTTAAATCTTTTAATTCAAAAAGTTTACATTTCTTCTGATAGTCTATGGTTGATGAATTGTTTTTTATGTTTTAGTTGGATATCTTGTCTTTGTTTGGTTGAAAATGTAACACCAAAATGTAAGGTTCGTTTTGGCTAAGAAGTAAAGTTGTAATCTATCTCAAGAATATAGCTTCCATTGTCACTGAAGTGTAGTAAAATATTTTCATGTCAATAGGGAAAATTATATACCATCAATACCATTAAGGAATAAAACTATAATAGTTTGTATTGGTTTATGTTTTCTTTTACCTTTTAGGTTATATTTGACATATAAATCTTAAGTGTATTAACTTCTTTTATTTGGATGGATAACACTTACTTAAGGTTTGAATTTGTCTTTGATATACCAGTGACAAATGAGATGGACCAACACAGAACCACGCAACTGGCAGGCTACAGGCATCATGTTTCACATCAACAATTGAAAACTCCTCTTGCTTCAATATTCTAACGTCTTTGTTGGTAAAGGTTGGAAATGGCAATTGATTCCGCGTTTATTTTCATCCATTTAGTGCTATGTTACAAAAAAATACATTAGTTGGTCCTGATTGTAACAATACTAAAAGAGGGTTTTTCAATCCTATTGTTTGTTGGCACAACTGTCATCAGCAACCAACCGTCATCATGTGGTTGTTTCTTGCTTGTCTCCAATAAACCTTAGCTGTGTGGTTGTTTCTTACTTGTCTCCAATAAACCTTAGCTCTGTGGTTGTTTCTTGCTTGTCTCCAATAAAGCTTAGCTCATTTGTTTCTGTTTGTCCTCATCAGGAAAGCTACTAAATGAAAACCTCTGCCAGAATCAAAATCCTCTAAGTCAACACCTTTCACATTTGGTTGTTTTTTAGACCAACACATACCCACGCAACTGGCAGGGTACAGGCATCATGTTTCGCATAAACTATTGAAAACTGCTCTTCCTTGAATATTTTACCGTCTTTGTTGGTAAAGGTTAGAAATGGCAATTGATTCCGCATTTATTTTCATCCATTTAGTGCTATGTCACAAAAAAATACGATGGTTGGTTAGTGTCCTGAAGGTCTTTTGAATCCTACTGTTTGTTGAAGAGAAGTGCCATTACCGTTGGTTGTTTCTTGTCTCCAATGAAGCTGATTTATTTGTTTCTGTTTGTCCTTGTGAGGAAATAAAAACCTCTGCAAAATCAAAATCCTCTAAATCAACACCTTTCTCATTTGGTTGTTTCTTACTCATCTTCAAATAGGAAAATCCTCTCTAACAAGCCTCCCTCTTGTACCAAAAGCAGGAAACCTCTGCTAAAATCAAAATCAAAATATCCTATATGAAAATCAAAATATTTCTGGTTTCATTGTTTTCCACTCATCTTCTACTCCTGAAACCAATCGAGAACCTAACATCAAACAACTTCCCCTGTTTTGCCAAAACATCAAAACAGAGATTTTTGTGGAGAGCAAATATAAAGCTGTCTATTTTCTTTCAATTAGGTGGAAATCGTTTTCGTGACATTTTCATTTGGCTTAACAATCAGGGATGAACTTATTACATGAATTTTATCCTTAAAAATTTGTACCCTTTTTATTATTTTCAACAAATTAATTATTATCTTCCAAATAGTTTCAGTTAACATTGAAAAGCCTTCATTTGCATCATGTTGTATTAGGTTTTCTATCATATACCCACAATAAAGGCTATGCTCTCTACAGGCATATCTTTAGCCTGTAAAGCTTATTTTATAAGCTCCAATATAATGATACCATTGCGGCTACAAAAACTAAATGAATAGAACATGTATGAAAGCAACAACCTGCATCTATAATGTCTAATTTCTATTACTATTTTACTCATTAAGATTTATAAATTAGTGTGAAGAATACTGGCTTATTTCCACGGAGACACTTTTAATTCGAATTCGTCAGTGCTTTTGATTAATTTCCCTCTGAAAATTAAACTTAATTCTTTAATGCTTATTCTTTGTTCTTTATACATCTATTGGAATCTCAATGGACAAATATAGACAAATATAGCGACATATGAAGATAAAAACAAGGAAAGGAAAACACTAAAAAAAAAACAGTGGTGCTGAGGTTTTTGTATATATTTTATCCTAAATTCTTTTAATTATTTCAAAAATAGCATCTTGTACTTTTTGCTACATTTCTTATTTCTTATTTTGGTAGGAAATTCAAGTAGTTACCAATTTGAACCGTTCAAATATTGTGCATATTACGGTGGTGAAATTTTAAGTTAGTATCAAGCTGATATATCTGCTTTATCTCTGTGTAGACACTCTCGACATATCTGCTTTATCTCTGTGTACACACTCTTGCTTTGTTAGCATTAGAAAAGAAAAGAAATTTATCTAATTTATCTCTGTGTAGACACTCTTGACATATCTGCTTTATTTCTGTGTACACACTTTTGCTTTGTTAGCATTAGAAAAGAAAAGAAATTTCTAATATCGCTAGCTTGTATATATGTATTTATGTTTCTCTCATAATCCCTCATGAAAGCTCAAGATGAATGCTGATTATTATAATGGAGTGAACTTCAAAAAGAATGTAGATATACTACAATAGAAGTTGACAAAAGAGGGATTAGATACAATGGTAACAAGCATATTAAAACCTACTTTGTTGACTATTTTTGAAGAATTAAATTCATTGGCAAAAGAGAATTCTAAAATGGCTCTGAAGACGTTGCAAGTTTCTCTATTCCATCAGCTGAACAGAAGATAACAACACAATGCAATCTCTCTGGAGAGACTACAAGTTTCGCAAGATAACAAGACAATGCAAATCCAAAGGGTAAATGAAGAAGTTTGTGAAAATATATTCAGTGTGTACTTTTACAAAATTAGTTTATTCGCAGCAATATTGATCTCTGCTTGTCAAACTGCAGATGACAGGAGCACATCACTACCCTACAACAATACAATAATAGGTTTAACTCAGGAGTTGCTACAATCAATGAGATACTTAACCTCCTTCAGAAAGAGATGAGAAAAAGAAAGCGACAGTGGTAAGAAGTTTTCAGCAACTAACTTCGTCTCACAGTAAGTAGAATTTTATTTATCGATTATCCACAATCATGTTCTTCATCTCTATTACCATCTTAGGGCAAAATTTCATACAGTTAGTTTATTCATATTGCAATCATTAAAAGAAAAGTATGGAAAATAAAAACAAATCTTTTTTGCAACAAAGGAAATGTCCACGTTCTCTTTCATTTATTTATTTTTTTTAGCTGAATAAATGTGTTATTTCTTCACAGTCAAACCCAACTTCATCAGCAGAAGTTTTATTTTAAATACAAATGTTCAAATAAATTAGACATTGACATTTTTCTCAGTCTAATATGTAAGTTTTTATTTTCAAAAATATTTCAAAATTGTCTAAAATTAAATTATCTTACAAAGATGTCAGTTTTACAATATTCATATGAATTCTCAAACAAAAAAATAAATTTCTTCTTTACCATTGCACCGTGGAGAGTGAATACCAAATATTTCTTCAACAAAAGATAAATATTTCTTCTTTTCCATTAATTATTCATTAGTAACTTCTACGTTAGTAATTCCTACAGAACCAAATATACTTTCCATGCCAAGAGTTTATACCATAATAGCAATTCCTACAAAAAATGAAGATGACACCAATTTATCTCCTCATTGCCTACTTTGTCTATCATACTTCTGTCATTAAAAATAGAAAAATAAATATGGAAAAATTCACAGCAACATATATTGAATATGTAAGCATTGTTATGTTATATATATAACTTCTTCAAGCTTCTTCCTAAAAGAATAAAAAAAAAAAAATATGAAATAATTATTTTACCTGTAAACTTAATTATTATGCCTGAATGTTTTTTACTCAAATTTCATCACCAAAACCCTCTATTTCTCTTCATATTCTTATAATTAATTATTCAAAATTTATATCTTTTACTTAACAGTTGAAGATTTTACCATTTGTAGCATAGCATAAGAAAACAAAGGATGAGTTATCTCATTCTTGTTTATCACTCTACATAGATAATTTGTGAAGCAAGAAGGATTTGACACCACAGAAAAAGTTTATACTATGATACTAATTGAAAAAAAAAGTTTATAGTATGATGCTAAGCAAAGAATTTATGTTTTTCTACTATATAAGCAAAGGATTTAACAACAAAATTTGTCGGCGAAAATATTACTTCAAGATTCAAAACCACTGTCAATTCAATGGCTGCAAATTTTTCATTACCAGAAGAAGATAAACTCTATTTTTCCACCACCTGTATTCATTTTCCAATTTCCAATGAAAAAATATCTCTTCATCCTGTTTTCCTCCTGTTTTCCTGGAAAAAGTACAAGATAATATCTACATAATATCTAGACATCACACTATTATATATATACGTTACTTTGTAGAGGCAGTCAACTCCTCTTTGCATCTAAACATCTAAAGAAGGTATGTTCTTTTCAACAAAAAAATTGTCTCTTCAATTTTCTTTATATCAGTAATAATACTCTTTCTTCTTTCTTCTGGTGAAGATTAAATACTAACTGTGCTGTGCTGAAAGAGATGGCAACAAATTACAAATTTATTCCAGAAATCACTCCAACAGAAAGAAATTGGCAAGTGAAGATAATTGTTGCAGAGAAAATGTCTGCCAAACAAGCAAGAAATAGTAATAACAGATATCAAAACATGGTACTGATGGATTTTAAGGTAAATACCTTCACAATAGTTTTCATAAAATATTTGAATATCGATTCATATATTACTATAATTTCATATTTTTTATAATATGTAGGGAAATAAGATTCATGCAACATTATACGATGGAAATATCACTGCGTTTGAAGATGAGCTTCTATTGAGCAAAACATATATCATTTCAAATGCTATTGTGAAGGATACAAAACCTGAGTACAAAGTTTTGAATGGTGACTTTCAATGGACAATCACTGGGAAGACTCGAATCAAAGAAGTAGATGAGAATAATATGGAGTTCCTCTTCTGTACATACAACTTCACTGCTTTTGATCAACTTGGAAAGCACATGGATTCGAACAATGACATAAGTAATCCTTCTAATACTCAATTTTCTCTCCATTTATAGCTTAGATTCATTTTTTTATTATGTATTAACTTGTTTCCTATTATAGTTAGCCATAGTTTTTAAACTTTATATTTTTATTTTAATTCATTCATAAATTCCCTGTTTTACTTTTCCTAACTTTCTTTCTATTTTTACTGTGTTTAGGCATTCTTGCAGCAGCTATTGATATGAGACCAAAACGCCTTATCCAAACCCGCTATGGAAACCAAACTTATGTTCAGGATGTTGTACTGATTGATAAAACCTTCAATACAATCATTTTGACTATGTGGGACAGCTATGTCGACAAAGAATGTACTGTGCTTGCAGGAAAAATTGCAAAAAAACCTATCATCCTGGCAAACCGTCTTAAAGTTTCATCTTTCAATGGTAATCCCTACACTTATCCAATTTTTTTTATTGATTAAAATGTATATTAATTTATACAGATAATGCAGGCTTAACTCTGTCAACAAAAATAAATAGCACATTCTTCATAGATGCTGCATTTGAGAAAGTTGCACAGTTCCGAGGATGGTAAATATCTACACTTTGACATTATTTATATGTTATTAATTATGTTAAACTTTCGAATTATATAATGTAAGGGTGGAAGTGCATAATGAAGAATTAAATGAGTTTACATTGGAGAAATCTCTTCCAGCCACACCAACAAAATTGTGTGCTCCACCACATAAAAAATTGACTGACATACAAAATATGAAAGGCAGATTATTAGGGGTAAGTTTTTTGAATTATATAAATAGTATTTAAGTTTTTGAATTGTATAAATACTATTTATTGTTATGCTTTCATTAGTTGACTATCAATATTTTTACAGAGGAAATATTTCTGGATTAAAGCCAAAGCGAGTATTATAGCGAGAAATCAAACTTTCTGGTATATGTCTTGTATTAATTGTAATAAGATCAGTCATGCAGAATTCGGTGAAAACTTTGCTTGTATTTACTGCAAATATCCTTCTTCAAAAGCCGTGCCTAGGTAATAATACTAAGTAGATTTCTCACCAATATATATCATTCACCAATATATATCATATTTTCTTATTATTAAGAAATTCTTTGCATATAATAAATTTTATTTCTATTACAGGGCAACCACTAATGTGGAACTAGAAGATAGAACTGGAATATTAACTGCAAGTGCAATTGGTAATCCCGCTGAGATACTGTTAAAATCTGATGCTGAAAGTTTAATGAATGGTTCAAGACTGGTAAGATATATATCATTTTTTCTATTTGACTTATACTTATTACTAACAAAAATAAAATTGTCAGGGAAATAATGTCAACATGGAAGAAGTTGTACATCCTGAAGAATACATATTCTATCTGAAGGTGACACAACTAGAGCCAAATACTGCTGAATATAAGTATGATGTTGTGTTTGTCCTACCTCCATCATGTGCTATAGCTGATGAGACAGAAGAAACAAGTAAGAAAGACACCTGCTCTACCATGGATGATGAAGCAGAAGAATCCAGTAACAAAGACAACAATTTTCCATATCTCATTAGTGACAGTACTTCTGATACTCACAACATTTCACCACCAGCAGCCAAACGGAGTTCAACTGAAGAAAAGACTTTCACTATAGATGCCAGGGGAAAAAATGATACCTTCAATTCAGAAAATGTTTACGTTAGGGGGAAAGGAAAACTGGAGTAATCATCTGCAAGAAAAATCTCCATCTTGTTGTTTTTGCAACATAAATCTCCATCTAAACCATCTTGTCTGTTTTGCACAGATGGTTTAAATAGCATCATTATTTCTCTTGTAAAATAATTTGGTTTTGTTGGTGTTGATACTTTTGTACCCTTAGAAAAATATGAAGAATGATGCTTTAGTGATTGATGGAGAAGAATATGTAGAATAATGTTGTTGCAATAAAAACAGCTTTCTTTATAAATATATATCTCCTTTTATATATGTTTTTTTACATTTCTAAATGAATAATCATATAGATTTAGTTGAAAAGTATGTATTCATTCTTGTATTTTGTATTAGGTCTCACATTGTATTTGTATTAGGTATCACATTGTATTAACTATCACAGAAGGAAAAATAACTAACATTAGTTAGTTAGTTGCTTTGGCACCTGCGCAAAAATAAGTGTAGTGTATGACATTAAGACATTAAAATAATTATCGTGAAATTTAAGCTTTTAAAATCCAAAATGAGAAGACAACATTAGTTAAAATAAGTGGTGTGAAATTTAAGCTTTTTGAAATCCAAAGTGTGAAATTTAAGCTTTTTGAAATCCAAAATGAGAAGACAGCATTAGTTGACAGCATTAGTTGATATAATCTTTTGGAAATCCAAAATGACAAGACAAAGTTATAATGTATTCTGTGTGACTATGTGACATTCAAATAGGTATTGTGTATGACATTAGCCAGTCAAGCGGAAACAGTCAAGCGGAAACAGCGTATAGCTTCCGTTCCCCACGGAGCCACCGGGTGGCTCCGTTCCGGTGGCTCCGTGGGGAACGGAGGCACAGGTGTGCCTCCGTTCCCCACGGAGGCATCGTCTATCTCCGTGCGGAACGGAGGCACACCCGTGTCTCCGTTCCACACGGAGGCACGAAAGGCAAGCCCAGCCCAAACTCCCCAGCCCAAACTTCCAAATAAAACCCTTTATTCTTATTTTATCTTCCTTTCAACCGATCAGCGCCATTCTTATCTTCATCACATCACCGCGCCATTCTCATCTTCATCTTCCCCTCTCGACCGCGCCAGAACCACCTCGACCACGCCAGAACCGCCAACCGCCAGACTGCCAGACGCCGTTGCCCCCGCCGGGCTGTTTCTTTCTCTCTTTCAAATCGCTCGACCTCCGCTTCTCTCCGTAAGTCTATGTTCTATGGTACTTTATTTTGAATCTTTGACTTATAATTTTCCAATTACTTCCTAAGTATTTCTAATTCTTCTCCAATTCTTGTCCAATTCTTGTCTAATTACTTCCTAAGTATTTTCTTCTCCAATTCTTGTCTAATTAGGTTAGTAGTATTCTTGTCTAATTAGGTTAGTAGCAAAGGTCTAATTGGTAGCAGAACTTGGTCAGATTTATTTTGTTTGAGGTATATAGGTTAGTAGCAAAGGTCTAATTGGTAGCAGAACTTGGTCAGATTTATTTTGTTTGAGGTATATAACAACGCCTTGATCTATTTAATTTAATTTAATTAATAAATTATTATTATTTGGTATCTGATGACACGAGGGTCTTTCCACGATTGAAGTCTAGGATAGATGAATACGGTGGTGCATTGTGTTCAATTGTATGCTTTTGGGATGATGGAGGCAGTGAAAGATTCTGTATACTCCATTTCTATTGGTTATGGTTGATGGTACCTTGTGCCATGCTTTCTGTCTTTTTAAATGAACGGAGAATTTAGGGGTGTTTCTGAGGACTAAGCTATTATAGGCATGGCTGAAGGTAAATACATATAAGGTATGGGGGGATAATGCATTGTGTTTAATTGCATGCTTTTGGGATGATGGGGGCAGTGAAAGATTCTGTATAGTCCATTTCTATTGGTTATGGTTGATGGTGTGTGCCATGATTTCTGCCTTTTTAAGTTAAGGGAAATTGAGGGGTGTTTCTGACTATTATAAGCATGGCTGACGTTTGTATATTGATTCTACTATAATTATCATATTCATATTTTGCTACAGATAATTACTTCCCAATTACTCATTTCATCATTATATCCTTATCCTAATCTTTCCAAATCTTTGTGTTACAATTTCTACTATGTAGAGAATGTCTTTTTCACGGGAGGTGTCCTTATGATATGTACTGGCTTTATTCTACAATATTTTAGAATAAGTAGAACTAATTCAAAATACATAAAATATCATTTTCTTTGTAATAGGAATAAAGATGACAGTGAATAACTGATCCAGGACCATATTCTTCAGAAACTTTATCACTTTCGTACTATTCTTATATAAACTGATGTAATGCAAAAGATTAAAGGACAAAATGGAGAAGTGCTACATAGTTTTATGAGATGTAAATATGCTCATCAAGTTAAAATACAGTAGATTAGAATTATTAGACAAGCTATGGTTTATGATGTTCAGTATTATATAACTCAAACATAGAATATCCATACGATAAACATGACAGAATGATGATAATGATAATAAACATGGCAGAATGATGATAATGATGATAATTGGATTTGGCATTAGTTTTGATGCTCGATTTCGATTGACCAACAAGTCCAAATCTGTGTATCTCAATGATAGTTGTTTGAAAGTCTGGGTATTTCAATGATGCTTATTGAAAGTGAAACAAACAACCTAAGAGCCTACACTCTAAATGAACCTCAATTCATATCCATATGCCTGCAGGCTGTTAATTTTCACTTTGATTATATTGCAAACACTTTACTTTGATAATCTTTAACAATTTGTATCTTCTTACAGATGTCTTTACAGTATATATTGTCACCAAATCAATGGTATCCTGCTACAATCACTCAATTCCCGAATTACACATATATGAAAGATTTCGTCGATTTAATAGATGCAGATGAGCAAGCATTTCTGTTGAGTAGTAATCTACATGGATTCATCTATGGCATGATGTATAGAGATGAAGGAAAACAACAATTTAGCAGCAAATTGGTGCATGAATTCATAATGAGATTGGTAGACAGTGGAAAACAGAATGAAATCTGGATTAAATTAAATGATTGTTTAGCCCGCTTTGGCTTGCAAGAGTTTTGTCTTATCACAGGCTTACCATGTCATGAAGTATCAGTTAACCTCAGGCATGACAATGACAGACTTCGAAATCAGTATTTTAATGGAAGAAGAAAAATTACTATGGCAATGTTGTTTCAAGCATTTCATGCCTGTCAAAATAAAGAAGATAAATTTAAGCTTGGCTTGGTTATGCTGGTGGAATGTGTGTTAACACCTACTGGAAGACATATTGATTCTAAAACTCTTGCCATGGTGGAAGATATTGACAGTTTCATTGAGTATCCATGGGGACGCAGTGCGTATTTTGTTTTGTTAAATTCATTGCAACAATCTCATCTTCAAAGAATACATAAGCTACAACTAAACCAAGGCAATGAATGCAAATATACTTTACATGGTTATCCACTTGCATTCCAGGTATCTCCGTATATTACTATATTTAGTCTACTTAAACCTTTAACAATAAAATCTAATATCTAACATTTATATTCATTTTGTTTCAGTATTGGATATACGAAGCTTTCCCTAAAATTGGATCAACATTTGGCCGACGGAGGTACAAAACGGCACAAGCTCCAAGAATGCATAGATGGAAACCAACACAATTTTTGACGGAGGAAACTATTAAAAAGTTTTTGGCTACCAAAAAGGTATTTCAATCAATTAATTATATTTATTAGCCTATAACTATAGCTATATTTGTAAAGACTTATAATTTAATTATATAATTCTCAACTTCTTTTATTTCAGATTAAAGTAATTGCCATTCTCAAACCAGATGAAGAAGAGATAGAAAAAATTTGGTATGCCACACTTTCTTTACCCCATGACAATGATCATCATATACTAGATGATATTGCTAAAGGAGAAAACAACAATCTAACACACTGTCATGATGATTATCCTCCTACAACGCATACACATGTTTCATCAGGAGAAAACAACAATCTAACACACTGTCATGATGATTATCCTCCTACAACGCATACACATGTTTCATTTGGAATTGGTGAAAGTTCTACCAGTGAATCCAATCATCTCACCAAACAAGAAATTCAAGATATGTTGAACACTCATAGAGAACAAACAAAAAAAGACATGAAAGTTATGTTGGAGGTACACAGACAACATATAGCATCAGATATATCACATTTATGCAATTCCTTCATTGATGTATCAAAAAAGCAGTATGACGCACTTCTTCAAAACCAACAAGAGTTGTTTCAACACCAGCATAATTGGCATGAAGAACACTTCCAACAACATGAAGAATCTGAAGAACAACGGGATACACACATGGATTTAACCATGAAGGCACGCTTTGAAAGCAATTTGAATTACATAAGTGAAGGAAACACCAGTATATTGAATAAGTTATCAGAATGTCAGTCTAATATGCAAAATGCTATGGCTTGCCTCCGAGAAGATATTTCTCTCCATAAAAGTTTCAATGGAGCTTCAGCATCTCAAACATTCACAGGAGGAAGTGAAAAGAATAAAGAGAAAATACAATTCCATAAACACTTTCCATTAGAGGATTATCCTTTGGAGAAATACACAAAACTTACAAACTGGATGCTGACAAATCCACCTGAGTAAGAATTATAAAGAATTTACCTATCATACTTTAACTCTACATATCTTTCCCAATTTAAATTATCTTATCTTTATGCAGTGCATCGTGGAATCATGTCAATTTATACAAACGAAGTACACTGGAAGCTATTTTAGATACAACACAAGCCATCAACATTAAGGTTAGTAAACATTTCATATTTCTACTATATTTTGATTTGGCATTAGGTTTACTAAATCCGTACTTATTTAATATCCACTTTTCCCTTGCTAGCTTCTTGAGGAAGAACTTCTATTATTGAGACAATGTATGGATGATAGTTCCAACCTTGTTTCAAAAGAGTATGCAATATTGGATTTTGAATTTCAAATCGAATGTGATAATCATAACACAATGAAGAAATCCATAAAGGAAAAAACTGCAAGTATAGGTCAAAGATATCTTGATATCAGAAAATTGGAAGCATATATGATTGGTATTACCCCAATGGCCGGTAAAGCATGGGCGAAGTGCAATTCTTTATTAATTCCTTGTGAGTCTCCAGGCAATAACTGGTATCTTCTTCATGTAAATCTGGAGGAATGGAAATTGAAGGTATATGATTGTAGTAACACCATTCATACACCATATGAAAACATGAAATTCGTCAAGCCGATATTGAATGTCATCCAATATTTGTTACTCTCGTCATCATTCTTCATTGGGCTAGACTTCAGAAAAAACAGAAAGAAAAGTATGGAGATAGATATGATATCTGACTTACCATGTGCAAATAACGGGTGAGCAATATATTCATTATTTTATTCAATTTATATTATATATATAATCTAATCCACATTTTTTTTTCGCAGGCCAAACTGCTCTATTTTCTTGCTAAAATATATAGAGTGCTTGGTTCTAGGATATCCAATCAAATCAATTTCGTCGGATAGAATGCTAATGTACAGACGAAAAATGGCGGTTGATCTTTGTTGGAACAAATACTTCCCTCCTCCATAAATCTCATTAAGCAACCATATATCATTCAAACTGCAAATACAGAGGTATCAAATTCTTCGAATAACTTTCCTTCACAGTTGATTAATAGCTATCCTTAAACATCAAAAGCTTGATAATATTGTTACAGCCACTTATTATGTATCATAAAGATTATTCATATTATTCTCTACATTCTTCTTTGTGTGCAGGCACACAAATCAAGACAACCTGAAATATTCCAACCCATCCTAAAATTCAAGGTGTCATTCATTTATTGATTTTAGCATTCTATTTTATATTTCTTTATATTTTATGTATTCAATCTTCAAGCAAATAGAAAAAAAATACAAAATATCAAAGCACACAGTAGAAAATGTCAAACATTGGAGAGCTGTCTGAAGCAACATTTTTTCAAATTATAGTAAATAAGCTTGTTCAATCTGAAAAATGAAAATTCTTCATTGTGCACTCTTTTCCTTCTTGGGACTTGTTAGAAAATCAAAAGTACACGTGCACATTGTTTACCATTTATCTCAAATATTTGCAGTCAGCAATATATTAGTTTTAGTTATATTCAAGAAAGACGAGTGATGTTTACTGAAGATTTAAACGTTTACAAAAATTGAGATAAGAATGTTGAGAAAAATTTGTGGTATAACTTTTAACAGACAGAGTTAGTATAAAGCATCTTTTGCAAGTTGTTAAGTTGTCACTAATTGTAGTGT
>JAGHKM010000152.1:0-27263 GCA_019097785.1 Fraxinus excelsior
TCGTACGCTAGCGGGATTATTTCGCAACAAGTTTTTGGTGCCGTTGTCGGGGAATAACGGTGTTAATTTTAGTTATTGATATTCTAGATTCGTATTATTTTTATTATTTTTTTGTTGAAGGCTGATATTACATCACTTCATTTTCTCTTGTCTTGACTCTATTCAGGTAAACTTGGTTTATGCAAGCTCTGACGAGGCTGGTCTGGGTCCAATAGATTACGAAATTGAAAGGACATTCAAAAATCGCAGGAGAGGTCAACGTCAAGCAAGGAGAATGGCTGATAATCATAATCAACAACAAAATCAGGCTCATGTTCCAGTTGACAATCAACTACTGCAAACAAATCAACAGAGAGCTATCCAGAATGAAGCTCCCATTTTAGTTGGAGACTATGTTAATCCAATTCCTGTTCTAGTGCAACCTGCTGTAGTTTATCCTTCATTCGGACAACCTAATTTTCACATTAGACCAGATGTCATAAATTTGTTCCAAAATCACCAAGACATCAAGTCTTTTGATAAAGCCACGAGAACCCTCATGAACATATTTCGGCTTTTCTCATGTTATGTGAAGTGATCAGTCACGAAGGGGTATCAGCAGACGCTTTTCGAATGCGGTTATTCCCTCATACTCTGAAGGATGTTGCTAGAGAATGGTTTCTTTGCTTACCTCCAGGAAGCATACAATCATGGGCTGATATGGTTCAAAAATTTACGATGAAATTTTTCCCACCTTCTCGAGTCCACCAAATCAGGAATGAAGTCCACACTTTCAAGCAGAAAGATTTAGAGAGCTACCCTGAAGCATGGGAGAGGTTCAAGAATTTGTTCAGGAAATGCCCTAGCCTTGACATTCCTAAGCAAGCTCAACAGTATCTCTTCTACTACGGTCTACAACAAGAGTTCAGGAATATGGTAGATGCTTCAGCGGGAGGATCAGTGATGAAACTTGACGTTGATGAAGCTTATGATTTGTATGAGAAAATAGCCGAAAATCAGTCGATGTGGCCAACCAATAGGGAAGCTCCAAAGAAAACAGCAGGGATACACAACGTGGATACAATGACAGCGCTGACTGCACAAATGGAAGTTCTTACAATGAAAATGGACAATCTATCCCGGTCAGTTAACATGGTACACCAATCACCACCTATTTGTGAAGGTTGTGGGGCTGATCATACTACTACAAGCTGCCCTTTGGCCTCTACACATGCTAGTCAGCCTGCGGAGGTGAGCTACGCGCAGAACTTTCATAGACAACAGAACAACCCCTATGCCAACACTTATAATCCAGGTTGGAGAAATCACCCTAATTTCTCATGGTCAAACAATCAAGGGCAAGGACAGGGACAAGGAGGAAACAACCTAAACAGGCCACCAGGGTTCCAACATCATCAACAACACGAGAAGAAGCCGTCATTGGAAGATCTGCTATCTCAGTACATTACAAAAACTGAGAACAATTTTCAGAATCAACAAGCTTCAATAAAAAACTTGGAACAACAGGTGGGACAGATAGCAGCTGCAATAGCCAACAGACCACAAGGTACCTTGCCGAGTGACACAGAGAAGAACCCAAGGGAGCAGGTATTTGCAGTTGAGGCGGTGAATTATGCAACTATTGAGCTCCCATCATTCACTCCCACCACCTCTGTCAAGGCTTATGTGCCACCCATTCCATTCCCTCAAAGACTTCTACGGTAACCAACAGTCGAGCATATTCAAGCCATCACGACTAGGAGTGGTGTTCAATTGCCAGAAATCATCGCAAAGATGAATGAGACAGAGAACATTAAACTCTCTACTGAGAGCAAGGAATAGGCGGAGCAGCCCGATAAAGCAACAGAAAAAGATCAACAATCAATTTCAGACAGCCCACAGCCCACAACTAGAGACAATAGTTTTTGGCACAACACTCACATCTCCGATCCATTCTCTTCAAAGAATGCAAAACACCAAACTAGAGAGGTAGTTCACTAAATTTCTGGAAATCCTCAAAAAGCTGCATATCAACATCCCATTTATTGATGCGATTCTTCAAATTCCAAATTACTCCAAGTTTTTGAATGAGATGTTGACCAAAAAGAGGAAGCTACCTGAACATGAAACGATAGCTTTATCTGAAGAGTGCAACTCGATCATCCAGTGCAAGATCCCTCCTAAACTTAAAGATCCAGGGAGTTTCACTCTACCATGCTCTATAGGAAATTTAAATACTATTAACTACTTAATTGATTCGGGATCAAGTATTAATCTAATTCCTTTGCCTATTTATAGGAAACTGGGATTAGGAAACCCTAAAGCTACATCTATAATCCTTCAGCTGGCAGACCGATCATTGAAGCACCCCTACGGAATAATCGAAGACATGCTCATCAAAGTGGGGAGTTTATTTTTACAGCTGACTTTATCATCGTGGACATAGAAGAGGCATATCAGATGCCAATAATCTTGGGAAGGCCGTTTTTGTCTACAAGCCGAGCTTTGCTGGATTTTGATACTAATGAGATAATCATAAGGGTGGAAGATAAGCAGTAGAGTTTCACCATGGAAAATTCAATCAAACAACAATCCCACTATAAAGATTGCCAACAAGTGGATCATTGGGAGAACTACAAAAGTAAGCCAGACACAGAAGGAATTATCGGTAGGGACAAAAATGGAAACACGATTGTTTGGAGAGTTAAGGATGAACTGAAGAAATGCAACCAGTATCTAAAATGTAGGACTGAAAACTCTATTTTCAAGCCACCATGAAAAGCTTAAAACAACAGGAGTCTAACTAAAGACTGTAAACAAAGCGCTGGTTGGGAGGCAACCCAACATTTTTATTCCTTTATTTATTTATTTTTATTTTTACTTTTGGAATAATTTAAGATGATTTAGATTAGTTTTATTTATTTATTTCCAGGAATCATCATCCACACCCCGTTTTTTTCCTTACATCTTCAGTATGTTAGTTAGTTTAATAGATGTTAGAGTTAAGTATAACTTGTTCCAGGTATTTGATCTTGAATATTTTAATTGACTGTTTTGCGTAGGAACATGATGTCACAAAACATCTAAATCAACATTGACCAATGAGCCAACGGGAGTAGTAGGACAGCTAGCCTTTTGATTCCAAGCCATATCAGGGGAGTATTTTCATCTTTTTCTTCCCTACCCCTTTATATGTGAAATTATGATTTATGACATTGAGGACAATGTCTACTTTAAGTTTGGGGGTGGAAAACATGAGTTTTATTTGTTTGTTTGTGTGTGCTTTTGTTACTATTGTTTGTTTATGTGTGCTTTTGTTACTATTGTTTGTTTGTGTGTGCTTTTGTTACTAGGAGTTGGCCTATAAATTATAGATAAGTTATATGCTAAATTAGTCAATGCCTATTTATGTGGAATTTGATATTTTTGAGCACGAGATTTATGTTTAGCATTGTGAAAAGAAAATTGATTCATATTTTTGAGTAGGATGACAAGAATGGGCCATAGATGCTAAATTCTTATAACCATTATATCTTACACCCTTAACCATTTCTAAGACCATTTGGGGTTGATTGAGCTGTTGTAGGGAGACATTGAAATATATGTGGATTCTATGTATGCTAATTTTGTGTGGATTGTTTGAAGCTAAAAAGATGAAAATTAGGTTGAAATCTTAAGTTGGGGGTCGATTTTTGAAAATAAGTGTTTATAAGGGGCATTGCACAAAAAAAAAGATGAAAATGAAAATGAAAAAAAAAATAAATATGTAGTGTTACGTTATTATAAAACTTCTCTATGTAGCCTTAATGACTCGAGTAATTAAGTCTGTAAGGATCTCTGAAAACCTGGTGCCCTATGGTCATCTGACTTGGGAGTCATCGGCTGAAAGCTCACTACAAGAGTCATTTAGAAAGCTTAATAGAGAGGAGTCAAAAAAAAAAAAAAGACTAGATGTCTTGAGGAAGCCTCGAACACTTATTTGAAAGAACTGGACTCTTGATGAAGGATTGTTAGCCTAATTGATTTTTAGAGGTTGAGACTATCAAGAATAAGGAGAATTCGCATTTTTACTTGTTGAACTGCAATTAGCAAAAATCGAACCAAACTAGAGAGGGTGAGGATTAATATTATATCACAAAGTCAACATTAGATTGCACCTTGGGAAAAGAGTGAAAATAGGAAAGTTTGGGGGTGTGTATCTTACGAGCGAAGAAAGGAAATATATGGCCATTAAGGGTCGGGAATTGAATCAATTTATGACGTTATGATACTTGACATGAATCTTCATACACACACGTCGATTTTGCATTGAATAGGTAGAGATTGATTTAACATTGTGATTTTGAAATAGTTTATAGTTTCAACTCTAAAAGTTCAATCCTGAGGTTAAAAGGCAGATTATCCAACCAAGTTAATTTGAATTTTTTATTTTGTGTAGTTAAGCTTTACTTTGTTTGAGGACAAACAATTGATTAAGTTTGGGGGTGTTTGATAAGTGTATTTTATACACTTATTTGTGCCGTTAAATTAAAGCAATTGTCATTACTTTAGATGATTTGAGGCTTAATTTTATATATATTTTGTTTGCTAGGTATATCTAGATGCAAAACCATGGAATTGAAGAAAATGAGCTGAAAATTGGCTAAAGTTGACCTAATCCAAAGTTTGGGGACTAAATCGCAAAGTGTTAATAGATGATTCGGACCTAGTATCGATGATTGGAGAGATGTTGGAGTCAATTACACGAAATTGGAAGATGGAGGGTCAAGAAAATACAAAGAAAGAACCGAAATAAATAAAGAATGAAATTCGGGGACCAAAGTGCAACAATTGGAAGATTTTATGCCTGCGCGCGCGCACATGCATAATCTCTCGTGCGCTCACGGGCTTATCTTTTATTTACCGAGAGTGAAACATATACACGGCGCGCGCACAGGCCATTTCTGGGCCTGAACGATCCAATTTTCTGGTTTTATCCAAATTTTCATAAAAATCAATTTTAACCTACTTTTTTTGAGGGGATGAATGGCGTGAACAACCCAGAGCATATCAAATCCAATTTTTCACCAAAAGAAAGGGGCGAGTACAAGATTCAAAGGCGATTATCACAAGATATTGAAGATTCAAAATTCGAATTGAAGAAATACAAAGAAGAAATTGAGTTTTCACTTTTCATTCATTATTTTTCATTCCGGGTGATGTTTTTCCAAATCTTATTTTGTGATTTACATAACACGATGCTAGGCTAAATTTATTTGTATTGGATGGATGATGAAACTATTTGATTTCTAGTTTTTAATTCAAGACTTGTGATTTTTAGTTTGATTCTCGGATTGTGATTCCATATACATGATTTTTCATATTGTTTTAATGTTTGTGCACCATTAGGACAATAAGTTGCTTATTTGTAGTGTTAACAAACTCACGATAAGTAGAACACTGTATGTGTAACACATGAAGAATAAATATTAGGAATAATATTTGTGAAGTGTGCGATCTTATATGATAATCCTATATTTTAATGCATATTCATCATATGAATGCGGACTAGGAATAGGATCGTGTCGTGATCAATATAGGTTTATTATATCTTGGAAAAGAATAATAAATAGAAGTGAAATTATCGGTCGTCACAAATGCAAGGATTGAAGTAATTATTACAAGTTGAGAATTGAATGCTAGAGTCACTTAGGGGAATCGGAAATCCAATACTCTCTTTCACATTTAATTTTAAAAATCATAATTTTATTGTTTTCGTAGTTTTAGAACATAGTTAAATAAAACCCACCATATCTTGTTATTGTTTCGAATTTAGATATATCGATTGCACTAGAATTAAGCCGTATTCCCTGTGGGACGATAACTCACTCATCACATTTATTACTTGTACAACGATCCCATACGCTTGCGGGATTATTTCGCAACAGCGGAACATTCGAACTTTCCAGTAGGCATAATTGCTTCCGTCAAAAAACGGAGGCATGGACAAAGAATGGCTCATCTAGACTTAACAAATAAGGGCCATGAATCGATTTAAGGCTCTAATACCAATTGAGAAACGTAAGTTCGACCCTAACAACACCTAGAGGTAGTGAATAGGTGTAATATGCGAAATTTAAAAATATATCGAATTAAACAGCAACAAGTCACTTTTAATTCTTAACTAGATGATTAAACATACAAGTCAATTTGTCCTAAGTTGAATTACTGTAGTTGTATAATAAACAATAAATAGTAAAGCAGTAAATCAAACACCGAGATGTTCACGGAGAAACCCAACTGGGAAAAACTCCGGGCACTTTGTCAGGCAATCCACTATAAACGATCTTAACAACTTATAGTCAATCAGACTAGACGACTTGTACTATTTGACCACCAGACTGCACTCCTTACAGCTCTCTCTAAATCATGTGCTCCCCTGCACCAATCCTTAGTTGCGTTTTTTTTTTTGGATATTGGATTTGATGTTTTTCTTTCAAAATTCAACCTTAGAAAAAAAACGTACATGTGAGTTCTGATATTTATAGGTAGGTCAAGAAACGAATGGGCCGGGTAAAAAGCCTTGAAATCGCGAAATAAAAATTTCCTGGACAGCACTGTCGCTCGAGCGAGGGCCCGTGACAGTCGAGCGACAGCCCGTCGCTCGAGCGAATGAGGGGCAATGGTCTAGTGACAATGTTTCTACTTTTGTAGCTCAAGCCAACCCTTGGCGACAATCCAGCGAAAATCTGCGTCGTTTTCCTCCTTGTTCCAAACTCGAAACCCTAGACCTACTAACTAACTTTTGAACAAATTGCACATTACTCCTTGAACTTTTACATCCTATCAAATTAAGTCCTTTTGTCCACAGAATTTGTCAATTACAAAATCAACTAAAACCTAACAAACCCGATTTTTTTTTTATTATTTGGTGTTTGATTCGATAAAGGAAGTTAGGGAGTTTTAGTTTGATAGTCTTAATTGATAAGGATCAAATTTCATCAAAGATTGAGAATTTAACTTGAAAAATGACTTTGAGATGAAAACAAATGCCTTGAAAGAAAAGTCACTAAAATTGGGTGCCGGAAGCCACCATCGCTATGTCGAGGCATCACCGTAACAAATCTATCCCGATTTTTGTAGATTTTATATTTTTTTTCTTCATCTTGAACTCCAAAAAGAGGTTCCTATATATTTCTACATGGTTGTATCTCTACTTTACATTCAACAACATCTTGAGAGTTGGAGAGTTTAGATTTCAATTGAGATTATTGAGATCTTGATATTATAAACACAATTTGTATTGATTACATTGAATTTCTCCTCCTCTAATTGTGTTTTTTTCCAAGTTGGGTTTTCACATAAATTTTGATGATCTTGTTTTGTTCTGATTTATTTCATTATGATTATTATCTTACGATCAATTCATAACATATATGATGACAACAATATTAGTATTTTCGATAATTATGTTGGAGTGTGTATCCGCACATATTGACTTGAATTGATAGATATTTCATTTTAGCTTCTGAGCCAATTTATGTTGTATAATTTAAGGTTATTTAGGACTTGTTTGGGTTGGATTAAAATCTGATTTTAGTGTAAGTCAAAGTCAAACAATCAATATCAATCACATCTTTCATGGGTCCCACATTTTCAATCACACATTTCAAAAATTTCTATCACAATCTACTAAAAATCTGATTTTAATTCACACCAAACACCCTCTTAATGTCTGAATTTGACTACCATGCTTTTTTTTTTCCGGATTATTATTCGCACTTCATGTTTTCAACTTTGTGAGAGCGAATATAATAGATATTTTCATTCTCAGAAGGTGTGCTATAATTAAAAATGTAGTGGACAGCTTTTTGTATACACCTAACCTGAGAGAGAGAGAGAGAGAGAGAGAGAGAGAGAGAGAGAGAGAGAGAGAGAGAGAGAGAGAGAGAGAGAGAGAGAGAGTTCTCTAATATAATGACAAATTCTTAATAATTTCTCCAGAGAGAGAGAGAGAGAGAGTTCTCTAATATAATGACAAATTCTTAATAATTTTTCCAAAATATTTTAAAATACCTCTAATCAAGATAGATTGTATTAACTTCAGCCAATCATTTATTTGCAAGTCCGAATCTATATAGCTAAAAGTATAAATCCATACAGAATAATTTGTGGATATATGTTTTTAGAATGTGAATTTCAAGTAATACTCATCAGTTCATACCAAATAAAAGTAAGCCATCGCTTGATAAATTTTATAAATCATTTATAAATGATTAATTTCAACAATATATTTCAATAGATCCATAAGTAATATATCATCATTTTTATTCACTTATGAATTGAAATGTTTATAAGTTCTTCCAAATGGAAGCTAAATAAGATTTTTATTTTTTTTATTTTTTATAATTAGTGAAGTTACTAATACAACTAGTGTTCTTGCATTACGTAAACAATTGCGCAACATAAGCAAAATACTTATTTTTGTAAATCTATTGTGCAGTGTGTTCGCGAATTATCACAGTTTGAAATATTTTCACATATTATAATTCAAATAGAAATATAGTAGATTAGTATATTGAAGTAATTTCTATATAAAATGATGTTGACGTGAATAATAAACTTTGATAATACAATAACACGGATTGGGATGGATTCGTTACGTTGAAATCAGATGATCTAGCGTTTAAACCCTCAAGGAATTAGTAATTTATAGGTTGTTTTAAATAAATGAAAATATGTTGAAATCTAATTTCTTTGTGTTCTTATTACCTTTTTACAAAACAAATAAGAACATTGAAATTATTGTTCATACTTTTTACGCTTGCACTGCATCATAAAGAGTCTAACTATTACAAAAAGAGACGAGCCTATTGAATTAAAAGCTTCTTTAAAGTTAAAAAGATAATCATTAAAGATGTAAATTTGAGTTTATTCTAATTTTCAATTTCTTCAGTTAAATAATGAAGACAATTTCTTTATTCAAATATTTCCATTTTTTTTTTCTTCCATTGGTTTTAACTAATGTACTGTAATTTGGTTTGTATTCTCAATTCAACATATCGACGATTTTTGGCAGCTTTTCATATTTTTCTTCAAATCTTACCATCTCTAAAACAATTATTTTATAAGATGAAATTATATTATATGTAAAAATAAGTACAATTACTAAAGAATTTGATTATAAGAAAAAAAATTGCTTTATAATTAAAAAGTTATTTATAAGTAAAAGAAAAAATTACTTATATAAGATAAAAAAATTATGTAAAAAATTGATAAAAACAACTACTAATAAGACAAAAATTCACTTGTGCACAAAATTACTTTTAAGCTTAAAACTAGCTTATAACTGTAAAAATTATTTATAAATAAAAATCACTTATGCATAAAATATCACTTATGATTAAAAAATACATGAAAAAAATAATAAATTGAAATTTTCACTGAGTTAGTACACATTTACTCCATATATGTTTACACGTACTATATATATATATAGCATACATGTAATATTATTCTTTTTAAAGACTTTTGAAGGGTTAGATTATAAACTCGAATTGAATTATTTTAAATTTTTTTACTGCAATCCATAAATGTTTCCTACTCCCAAGCAGGCCCTCAACATCCCCTCACAGTGCTACAGTGTCCAATAATACGACATTTGGAGCCATGCTAGAATCTTAATTCCCTCAGTTTTTTATTAGTCAAGATAGGATAGAAGGATAAAAAATGTACCACTACTTCATATTGAACAAGAAACGTAGTTAGAGTTTATTTTTTAATTAAACGTCTCCTAACACGTACATATGGCAAACCAATACCTATTTTGAAAAAACCAACCAAGATATTAGAATCGCTTTGATACCAATTGTGGTCTAATACCGGTTTGTTATGAAAAGATAAGAGATTAAGTGTAAGATGAAGTTATCAATCAAAAGAACACAAGAATAAAGTATTTTTGCAGAGAATTAAGAATTTATTATAGTATAAAAAAAGAATACAAAAATTATGTATTTATAATTTGTCTAATTTAATCTAACTTTATCTAAAATATAATGAAGAGCTAAATATATATAAGGAACAAATAGAAAATATACAAATCCTTACAGTAGAGTTGTAGTACAAGTAGAAAGTCAAAATGAATTCCAAAACGAAAAAGGATAGAAAAAATAAATGGGGCAACACCGTGGCGCAACCCGAGCGGAGCCGCAGCGCCCCGTGCCCAGCGCAGTAGTGCCATGCCAAAATCTATGTGGCACCGTAGCGCTCATGGGTCTTTAATCTTGATTTTCATCACCCTAATATCATTTTCAAGTCAAACACAAATTCCTACCCAATAGGCTTCCAAATAGAATTTGTCAAGTAAACTTGAATAAGATTTCACAATTGCATTCCAAGTGAGATTCTAATTAATGTGCACTTTAATTAAACTCTCAATTATCTTCAACAAAAAATTCGGGTCACGACTAAATTCTAACAATCTTCACCTTGACACAAATTATACTGCAATGAACAAAATCTCAATAGAATTCTCACATGTAGAAAAATTTCACTACAAAGAATAAACTTGAACTCTTCAATGAAAAACACAAATAAACTTTTTCATCAACAATTCTATCTATAAATATTCCACATCTCTGCTACCCCAACTAAGGGCAAAAGTGATCTAATGACCACCAAATAAAACTGAAACAAGCCTTGTAACAAAATCACAATTGAATGTATCAAAAGAAGGATCTTAGCTAAAATCAACACTATAAACTGCATTCAAACTGTTAACAAAATCAACAGAATTGTACTGTAAAAAAATGGGTCTATTTCTAGCAATTGAATACGATGACACTGTCGATATTGGTAGAAAGACGGATTTACCCATATATTCAAAATTCAATTGAGATGTATTCCCCAAATTAGACTCCAACGGTACATAAGCTAATTCTAAATCTACCTAAGTTCTTAAAATATTCTGATTACTTGAAGATTCTGTATTACCCTACAAGATATATAAATGGAATTTTCTGTGTCTCATCAGCACAATACGAGATCATTTGATAACTTTCAGAAATCTACCTTCCACGGTGTACATATACCCTTTTAAATTAAGAGTACTTAAAAGAGATAAGTGTTTTCATCAAATTTGGAACGCGCATCACTGCATCAAGTGTTATAATCGTCTCATCAAACTTATTTATTCTGACCCGACCAATACTAACTATCCGACAAGGTGTGTTATTACCGATCATCACAACACCTTTTGAAACTTCTTCATATGTTGAAAATAATTCTCGATTGGGTGACATATGAAAAGTGCAAGTTATATCCAAAATCCAAACCTCATTAAGTTTGATTAGCAGTTGATTTTGATTTATTTTGCAACTTATAACAATCGTTTACCAAGTGCTTTTTTTTCTTACAATAATTAAAAATTTTGAAGTTAGATTTTGACTTACCCCTCGAACGACCACCATGAACAATGAGACCATCTCCATGATCCCCAAATGCTACAAGATGCTTCATATTCTCCTTTGAATATAGAGTATCGTAAACTTCTTCAATGGTGAGAGTATCACGACTATATAAAATCGTGTTTCTAAAAGACATGCATGAGGCGGGTAACACAACAAAATCAATCACAAATCTTCTTCATCATATTTGACCTCCAAGGTCTCTAAATCATGGACAATTTCATTAAAATTAGTTAGGTGGTCCTCAATAGATGTACTTTCTATCATACGATGAAAATATAGATGTTGTTTAATTTTCGTCATGCATAATTACTTCAATTTTAACCATAAAGCAATGGTTGACTTCTCATTCAAAATGTCCTGAAGAATATTATTGGAAAGATGAAGATGTATTTGATATAGGCCTTTTGATCCCTCCGTTGTTTCTCCTCCATAATTCAAGTTGTAGGCATCTTATCAAATCCCAACAATACGTTGTTCAAATCCATCTAAGCGAGTACTGCTCGTATCTTTACCTGCCACAAAGAGAATATTTTATTGTAATCTAATAGTGAACTGTCATAATTCATTGTTGCCATCATGAAAAATCTTGATCTTCCCAAAAATTTCAACACCAAAAACTCTGATACCACTTGTTAAGAACCAACCAAGATACTAAAATTGCTCTGATACCAATTGTTATAAAAACTAGAAAGCTCTAACACCAGTTTATTGTGAAAAGATAAGAGATTAAGTGCAATATGAAGTAATTGATCACAAGAACACAAATGTAAAGTAATTTTGCAGACAATTGAGATTTTATTATAATATGAAAAAAAAATACAAAGATTATGCGTTCATGATTTGTCTAACTTAATTTAACTTCATCTAAAATACAATGAAGAGCTAAATATATGTAGGGGACGTCCAAACCATTATAATAGAGTTGTAGTTGAAGTAGAATATCAAAAACGGAGGCCAAAACGAAAAAAATAGAAAAAAAATCCCGCATGGACGAAATAGATAGGGGTGTGTTGTAGCGCCCAGGGCCGGATGCCCACTCTCGGATTCTTTACTCTAAAAAAATTGATTTTCATCATCTCAATGTCATGTTCAAATCAAACACAAATTCCTACTCTCAATAGACTTCCAAATAGAATTCCAATTAAAATTTATCAAGTAAACTTGAATAGGATTTCACGATTGCATTCCGAAAGAATTCTATTTAATGTGCACTTTAATTAGAACTCTCAATTATTTTCATAAAGATTTCAGGTCACATAGAAATTCCAACACTATTATAATTCTATTTATACTTGAAATTTTTGCAACGGTAAAAAATGGACGTAAAAGCAATTAATCAACAAAATAGAATTTGTTAAGTCAATAGATGTCGTATTCACGGCACAAGTCAAAATAGAATTTTTGCGAATAAGTACCACGAAATTCAGTTACATCCTTAACTAGGCAAGGTAGTCAATTGCCTCAGGTCCCACTTGGTGAGGGCCCCGAAATTTTATATATATATATTTATAAAGAATAAAGAAAATTTCGTAAAAAAAAAGTTTTTTATACTCCTAAGCACATTTTTTTTATAAAAAAATTCCTAACTTTCCAACACTAGAAAGGTTTTTGTGAGCATTGTTTCTATTGTAAACATTCCTTGTAAGAATTGTTGGGAGCAAACAAGAAGTCCCACATCGGTTGGGAGAAGAAAAGAAATCCACCATATAACCCAAGTGAGCTACTCCACCCATTACCAATTGATTTTGGATTGGAACCTCACTTGGGCCGGGTGGTGTGGGCTTGGGCTTGGTTAATTGCTCCTCTTAATCCCCACAACTGGTATCAGAGCCAGGGCCCAAAATTTAGCCAGAGGAACGCAGTGGAAAGCGTGATGGAGGTCCCCTAATTAGCCTCACGATCTGACTAAAAATCATCCGCGTTTGAGGTGCCTTGTGTCGAAAGTCTTCCTGACATAAAAAATGTGGTGGTCAGGCGGCGGGTCCCGTTTGGTCGAGGGTGACGACAATGACGGCGGTACAAGATGATTGGTGGATGGATTATCGTTTGAGGGAAGGCCACAATGATGTGGTCCTTCGTTTGAGGGGAGGATTGTTGGGATCAAAAGAAGTCCCACATCGGCTAGACAAGGGAAATATAATCGGTTTATAAGTGTAGGAAAATATCTCCATTGGTATGAGGCATTTTGGGGTAAAGCCCAAAAGCAAATCCATGAGGGCTTAGGCTCAAAGTGGACAATATCATACCAGTGTGGAGATATGTGGTGTCTATAAACCCAATAAGTGGTATCAGAGCTTTAGGTGGTGATTTTTCGGCCATAATCAGTCCAGAAATCGAGCAAAAACCAGAAGAAAAAATCTGTCCCGTTTTTGCACAAAAACCGGACCTGAAAACCCATTTTTCGGCCAAACTAGTGACCTTTTGGAAAATCCAAGACCACTGGTGGAACGTGCAGGTCGAGGAGCTTCTGGGCCTCCGGCGCGTGGGGTTGACGGCCGGCGGCGGCGCGTGGGCACTCCGGCGAGGGCGCGTGACGGCGCGTGGGGGAGATTCAGGCGACGGTTTCTTCAGGCAGTTTGTTCTACTTGATTTTGTGAACGTATTGATATTTTTGGTTTAGTGTTTCAGGTTTCACAGAGAAAGTTGGACGATTTCGCCCTTGTTCGTTCGGGATTCAACTTTGCATTCTATCGGTTGCTGCAAACTTTAGGGCGAATAGTGGTGGCCCTAAAGTGTTAAATTGTATTCCTCGAAACTTACGGACTCAGATAAGTCCGCTCTGGTAAATTGGCTTATCCCGTTAAATTTCAGCACTAGCGCGTCATCGTGTGGGGTGACAATAGGATTGGGGTTACCGTGAAGGGGTAACCATTGCTTGTGCTAGAAATTAGGAATTAATTGTTCGTAGCTGTTACGTGATTGAAGTTTGCTCTTTTGATTAACTACAGCATATTATCGTTTTGTGTGTAAAACTGTTTTTTGTTGATATCTCTTTGGTTGCATTGACTATTCCCTAGAATACCTAGTTCTGCTTTGTGTGACTTAATTGTGACTTTGTGTTTCTTGTTTGAAAATGACAACGCACAAATTTGATTTGGGAATTTTTAATGGAAAATGTGATTTTTCTATTTGGCAACAGAAAATGAGAGGTATTTTGGTTCAACAAAAGGTTTCAAAAGCTATTGATGGGAGTCTTCCCGCTGATTTTTCAAAAGAACAAAAAGAAGAGGCTGATGAGCTTGCTTACACCTCTATTATTTTACACCTGTCTGACACTGTCTTGAGAAAAGTTGGAAAACTTGATTCTACAAAAGAACTTTGGAAAAAGTTAGAGGATCTATATTTGCTCAAATCTACTCCTAATAAATTGTACTTGCTTGAAAGATTTTTCAGTTTCAAAATGGATCATTCAAAAGATTTGGATGACAATTTGGATGTGATTAACAAACTTGTTCAAGATATTGTTAACTCTGGTGAGTCGGTGTCTGAAACTTACAAAGCTATCATTTTGCTAAATGCTATACCTGATACTTATCGTGAAGTCAAAAATGCTATTAAGTATGGTAGAGAAACCTTGACGCCTGAAATTGTCATTGATTCTCTTAGAAGTAAGGAGATCGAGATGAGAGCTGAAAAACATGATAAGGAAAGCGGTGAGTTGCATATGATGAAGAGTAGAATGAAATTTAAGCAAATGAGTTTGGGTAGAAATCAAAACAGTGGTGATTCGAGTAACGACTCGAGTGATGATGATGGTAAGTGACAGGTCGAAAAAGTGTTCGACTTTGATTACCGCAAGTGTACGGATCGTTCAAGTAATAAAAATGGGTTTTAAAGTCCAAGTATCGTTCCCACGAAGATTGAGTAGTTTAGATATTATTTATCTCGACCCTAACCTAAAGTAGACAAATCCAAAGAGATTTGTTATGAAATTGTGAATTTTTACTAAATTGAACTAAAATTATGAAATTGAATGCAAATTAACTAGTGGAATGCCAAATGTGAATGTTTGATGAAAATATATGTATGAAAAACGTACTAGGTTCCCGAATCCCCTCGTAAGCTCACCTCTAATCCCTATTTCACAAATTGATGACACAATGCGTCGGTTGAAGAATCAATGCTCCTATTTTATTCAACAATCTCTCTCGAGTAGAGTTGAACCTATTCTCGCATACCATTTGACTATATCTCTATGACAAATGCAAGTATACGAGAATGCATGGATTTTTGTGAACACTTAAAGACTCACGTAAAGCATAGCGGTATATCTCTATCCCCTATCGAACCCTACGATGATTCGTATCTTGTAGAATCTATTTCCCTTCTCTCGAATGCATGAAATAGATCACCCGAACTCACATAATCATTGCGCATATAATCATGGAGACGATAGCGTGAATACAAACCATTCAACACCCAACAAATATGTTTAGAATCAAATTGCAAAATAAGAAATTAGAAATTTACAATACGAGGTTCATCGTTCACCTAGCACAAATTAAACTAGCCTAGCATACTTGAATTAAAATAAAGAAATAAATAAATAAGGGAAGACATCACCCAATTCATAGAAATAAAGCTTGAAATCCTTGGTCTTGATGTGAAAAATCCTTGCCCTAACCTTTGTTCTTGCCTCAAAAGGATGAAATTCTCTCTAGAAAGGCGTCACCCTAGCTTCTGGACGTTATTCGGCTTATATAGGGGTCCCCAAGTCATTACCATAAGAGTTGGATTCGAAATAGGAAACTCGGAATCTCGCCAATTTTTCCTTCTATGCGACCGCATAGAAGGGATGAATGCGGTCGCATAGAAGGCCCTGTTTGTGCTCTGGAATTCCCTGCATGGACCAATGCGGTCGCATGCAGGGGCCACTATGCGACCGCATAGTGGTGACAACTTTCAATTCATGGCGATTTGGTCCCTGAATCCTATTTTTCCACTTTTCGACCCTTTTTCCATCTTCTTCTTGTTCCAATGCACACTTTCAATACTCAATTGAATCTTTTCATCTCCATGTACTCAATTTCTCCTCCGAGTCTTCTTTTGAGTATTTGCATCTTAGTCCATGAACTTTGATTTGTCTCCTTTTTGGTCCTTTTTCTCCATTTTTCTTCCTTTTTCACCACGATCACCGATGTTGACCTACAAACAAGATTTGTAACCAATTTAGCCATGTTTCACGCATATAACGATGGATATCCAAGTTAAACTCATGAATTAAATGTGTAAAATACACTTCTATCAACTCCCCCAAACTTGAATCATTGTTTGTCCTCAAACTATTTCATAACTTACCCTACATGACACATGGTTTGACAATTTGCCTTATCTCAGGATTGGAACAGCATGAAAGAACATGGGTAACTACAACTGTGCAACATCGCATCAATCTCTCCATATAATATGAAAACTTGAAGTGTGTGTGTGTAAACTCATGCCAATATAGTAATATCATGATTGACTCATTTCCGATCCCATGTGGTCAAATTTTTCCTTCCATCCCTCGAACGATACACACTTCCCCCAAACTTATTCTTTTCACTCAAGTATCCCGGGGTGTGTCCTAGGTTGAATTCATCAAGTTCTAATCATGTCCCTCTCTTAGTCCAGATACGTTGTATTATCACAAGTTCTCACTTTAATGAGTAGAGGTTCTCCTATTTTTTTTTGATTCCTTCAACCTTTTAGATTAGACTCAGCTAATAAATTCGTATCAAGGATATAGTTTCATCAACTGGATGTCTGGGGCTAATCAATGATGTTTGTATGTGAGAATGCACATGCTATTTATCAAAACTGTTTTTTTTTTTTTTAACATCTTTCATTTGCTTTCTATGTAACCCCTGTAGCGAGCTTTAGGCCGATGACTCCCAAGTCTGATGACCATAGGGCACCAGGTTTTAAACCCTTGCAGGCTTAGTCACCCGAGTTACATAGGCTCGAACAGATGTCCTTATTATATATATATATATATATTTTATTTTATTTTATTTTATTTTATTTTTTGATTAGTGCAATGCCCTTTTTCTTTCTAGACATCCAGTTTCTAAAACCACTCCCTAACTTGAATTGTTCACATGGTTTTCATCTCATTGGTCTCAGATAATCCACACAATTTAGCAAGCATGGAACCCTTACTCATCTCAGTGTTCTGTTGTAACGATATAACATTTAGACCATTCTAAGCTTTTGGTATGATATCATATCTGAGGTGGCTTCTGGGTGTAATCACTATGTTCACTTAGTTCTAGATAATGGGTTAAATCACTCAACAGTATACTAGCATGAGCATCGTGCGCAGAATAAATCAAGTCTCACATAAACATGTATTGATTAACTTACTGAGCACAGTTTTCCTCCCCCACAGTTCAATCATAGTCCAATAATACTCATCATGGTTAGCAGGATTGTCAAACCCACACAAACACACAAAAACTATAAACGAACCTAAGAATGCAATAAAAATATGGTTTTTTTTTTTTTTTTGAATGCACACAAGAAAGAAAGAATCATGCAAAGAAAGAAACGATCATGCAGAAATTATTAAACTCCATCCCCCAAATTTGAATAACACATTGTCCTCAATGGGCATGGAATAAAAAGACAAACAAAAAAGAAATGCAGAGGGGAAAGTAAATGGAGTAAAAAAAAAACGCCCCTGATCAGTGCTGGGAGGTAGAAGGAACGTCTGGTGCAGCACTGTCATCAGCAGCCGGTGGGGGTAAACGGGCAAGTATCTGTCGCATAAGCTCTGACTGATGGGTCAACTCAGTGCGCATCTCTCGAATATCGGTTTCCATAGCGCCCAACCGATCCCAAGAGTCATCCACCCGCATCTGAATCCCGTCCACCCGACCTACGTAGGTGTTCAGACGCCCAGCTAAAACCTCCACTGATCGGCGAGTATTCAGACCCTCCCTATTGGCTGCCACGGCAAGGGTCCTGGCGGTGATCACATCATCCCGAATGGCGTGCAACGTGGTACCCATGGTGCCCAAAGTCTGTCCAAACCCCGCAATATCACGACCAGATGCCGTCATCATAGCGAACATCTGGCGGAGCAGCTGTGTGTCAACATCTAATGGTGCCTGTGGTGGTGGTGCATCATACATATCGGCGTCATCGCCCCCCTGTGCGGGCGCAGCCTGATGCTGCCCCTGAAACGCCCGCTCCTGGGCTGCCCGGTGCTTAGCCCGAGCCCGATCCTGAGCCTCCAACGTGGATTGTCTGATTACCGCACTGGCTTTCTCTGGAAGCTCACTGGAGGGTATAGGGACTCCTGCCTGGCGACATAGACCACTGATAAGGCATGGGAAGATCAAGGAATGATGGCGATCAGAAGAGGTTCCCAAGTAGTGAATTTGGTCATATATGAATGTAGCCAAGTCAATCTTCTGTCCGCGCACTAAGTGATAAATCAAACCGGCAGTGGGATCAGTGAAAGTGGTCCGATGGGAAGTGGGCTCCACATTGTAGCACATAAAGAGCCATAGAATGCCGATGGAGGGAGTAAGCTGAATCTGCTCCTAGATTGGGGTCGGCAGTGGCCAAGCATTCGCACGCCCCAATAGTACCTCAGCGACAGTCTCCCAGTGAAAATCCCCAGGGACAGGTGTAATGTCGTCCCAAGTGAGGCCAAAATAATCCTGTATCACCTCTGGAGAGAACATGATCCAGCGATCCCTGACCCAAGTCTGATGCTCGTGCTCTGAACCGGGGGTGTCGATATCAACATTGAAATTTGCATAAAACTCGCGAACCAAATCGACATACGCTGGGTGTGGACGATCAACAACCCTATCCCATCCGCAAATACCCACCAAAGTGGTCAACTCAAAACCTGGGAAATCTGATAATCGGACCGGTCGTTCCAGCAGAGGGGTCCAACGACTGATGATCTCAGAATAACGAGTATAGGCCTCGGGGTGTAGGAACCGACGAATCCCCCCTTCAGGTGCCCGAGTGCGGGCTGTGCCTGAAGTGCTAGCTGCTTTCTCCTTTCCTTTCGCGGTACGCTTAGGCGGCATCCTGTAACACAAAACAAAAATGAAGCTAGTAAGGCATATGTGAAGTAGGAGAAGGGCAACAAGCAAACCAAAGCAAAGCGCCGAGGTATTGCAGGAAAGGTGACATAAGAGATGAAAGAATGCGAACTAAGAGCAATTATGTAGAGGAAATAGGTGAAACATGCAACCAATACCAAAATGAAACTCATATCACGGTAAAAGTAAACATGGGACATCTAAAACTATAGTAGAATAAAGAAGAAAGCACAAATGTAAGTTGAACAGGAGCAAAAGAAGCAAATGGAAATGTGAACGACTGTGCAACTTCGGCCCGAGACACCGGCATGAAAACTCAAAATTTTTCCGAGCAACTTTCGGGCATATGAAAGTGTACAATGCCAACTATAACATATCCAAAATTCAGGCCAAACGGAGTTCAAATGGATAGAAAAACAGGGGGCCGAAGTAGGTGACGTGAGATGCCGTGAACCTATGTAATATCCCATATGTTGGATTCAAGGTGGCATGGACATGGCAAGGCAAGTGAATGCATAAAGAACTCGTGTGATAGCTTGGTGCAAGTATAACAAGCAAGCAAGAGTGCTCAAGTGGTGGAAAAATAACCAAAAATTTCACAGAGACAATTCATCGAACACTTGGCAAGCAACCTACAAAGTTGGAGATCTTAATGGCTATGGCAATGGAAGAAAACCCAAAATTGTAACCCAATAAATCCACACATCACAACATCCATCAACTACCTAAGCCCCCACTCCTCAATCATCAAACAAAATTCAAAAGACTACAAAAATGGGAGGGGGTAAAAGGGACCCTTACCTTCGGTTGGTGTGGAGGTGGAGAGTCTAGGGCACGAGATGCAATCGAGGAAGTGCGTGGTTCGGTTTGCTAGGGGCGAGAGATGGAGGGATGGTGTCGGAAATGGTGGTGGTGGTCGAAGGGTTGAGGGAAAGGAGTGGAAAACAAAATGGGGGGAAGAGGGAAGGTGTCGGGTTTAAACAAAAAACGGCCCCATTTTGCTCTCTATGCGACCGCATAGAGGAACTGGATGCGGTCGCATAGAGGAGTCAGTCAGGGCCAGGTTTGGCCCTGGAGCACCCAATGCGACGTCATTCCTGGTAGCACTATGCGGTCGCATAGACTACCAGGAAAACATTAGGCAGCTTTGTCCGTAACGACGGTCGGGTATTGAACATGCTGGACCCTCCAAACCTAGACTACGTGCCAACATGCTAAGTCCCATAAGACGCGCAAATTTGCAATTTAACACCGCCAAACTTACTAACGTGAGCCCGGGGACAAGGTGTGAAGTGACGTAAAATAGTGGACCGTGCACATGGGTATCCCAAAGAAGCATGAATGCCACCCAATAATCAAATGTCTGATTCACCACACTCAAAATATAGAAAAACCACGGAACCACTTGGTGAGTCCTCGTGTAATGCAAACATGTCCGAAACAAGGAAAATGAATTTGAATCACGAAAAGGGCTTGGAAATGAGAAACGAACATTGAATAAAATCTCCTTATGTGGTGAATGAACACCCTCATGAACAAACATTTCCAAGCGATATTGAAACATAAAATTCACTCCCCAATGCACCATAAAACAGTGAAACATAAACAAATCACACAGCAATCCCAAAATGCGGCATGGTACCTCGATAAACCACCATTTGTTTTTTTTTTTTTTCAAATGAACTCCAATATCATACAAAACATATTGAGAGTAACATAATATGCAATTGCCTAGAAAAAAAACAAAATGGAAGGGAAAAATGCATGAAACTAAAAATTTCTTAAATGAATTTGCAGAAAGCAAAGGAAGTAAAAGGGAAGAAACGATGGGTTGCCTCCCATCCAGCGCTAGGTTATAGTCGTTAGCTCGACTGTACCGTGGTAGAGTCACTCCGGAGGTGTGAGATGGACGGTGGATTTGTCCCTGGAGGAGTCACCGATCCAATAGTGCTTTAGGCGTTGTCCATTCACCTTGAAAGTACCTTTGCTCTCGTGGGTGATTTCCACAGCCCCATGTGGAGATACCTGTGTGACAGTAAATGGGCCAGACCACCTTGACCTCAATTTTCCCGGGAAAAGCTTCAGACGAGAATTGAACAATAAAACCTTTTGTCCCACAAGAAACTCCCGTCTCTGAATATGCAAATCATGATATTTCTTGGTTCGCTCCTTGTAGATTTTTGCATTCTCATAGGCCTCCTGGCGAAATTCATCCATCTCATTCAACTGAAATATCCTCTGCTCTCCTGCAGCTTGTAGATCCAAATTTAATTTGCGAAGTGCCCAATAAGCCCGATGCTCCAATTCTACTGGCAAGTGACATGCTTTCCCGAACACCAGCCGGTATGGTGACATCCCGATAGGTGTCTTGAATGCTGTCCTGTATGCCCATAGCGCGTCATCCAACTTTCTGGACCAATCCTTCCTCGAAGAATTTACTGTGACCTCTAAGATTCTCTTCAATTCCCTGTTGGATACTTCAACCTGCCCACTGGTCTGAGGATGATATGGAGTGGCGATGCGATGTTTTACCCATATTTACTCAGAAGCTGTTCAAACTGGCGATTACAGAAATGTTTTTCCCCGTCACTGATAATAGCCCGAGGTGTGCCATAACGGGTGAAAATATGTTTCTTCAAAAATCCAATCACCACTTTTGCATCATTAGTGGGCAAAGCCACTGCCTCCACCCATTTGGAGACATAGTCAACTGCTACGAGAATATACTGGTTGGAAAATGAGGATGGAAACGGTCCCATGAAGTCGATTCCCCAAACATCAAACAGCTCCACTTCTAAAATATTCTTCAATGGCATCTCATTCTTTCTTGATATATTTCCAGTTCGCTGACAACGATCACATCTCTTTACAAATTCAAAGGCATCTCGAAACAACGTAGGCCAGTAAAACCCCGACTGCAAGATTTTTGCCGCTGTCTTAGAAGCCCCAAAGTGTCCTGCGTAAGCTGATGAATGGCAATGCTCCAAGATTTTTGGTACTTCCTCTTCAGGCACACAACGTCGGATAATCTGATCTGCCCCACGCCTATAGAGAATTGGGTCCTCCCAAAAATAGTACTTCAAGTCTGCAAAGAACTTCTTACGCTGATGAGCTGAATATTCTAGTGGTGGGATGGTCTTAGCCAAGTAGTTCACAATATCTGCATACCAAGGTGCTGTCTCCATACTGAATAATTGTTCATCTGGGAAAATCTCATTAATGTCCAACAACCGGTCCTGTTGACCTAATTCCAACCTGGAGAGATGATCTGCTACCACATTCTCACTGCCCTTTTTATCCCTGATCTCAATATCGAACTCCTGTAGCAACAAAACCCAACGAATCAACCTAGGTTTTGCATCCTTCTTAATCATCAAGTACTTCAAAGCGGCGTGATCGGTGTGGACAATTACTTTAGACCCAACAAGATAAGAACGAAACTTATCAAAAGCATACACCACTGCTAACAACTCTTTTTCCGTGGTTGCATAATTGAGTTGTGCATCGTTGAGGGTCTTGCTAGCGTAATAAATCACATGAAAAATCTTGTTCCTCCGCTGACCCAAAACAACTCCAACAGCGAAATCACTGGCATCACACATCAACTCAAACGGTAGCTCCCAATCCGGTGCAACAACGACAGGTGCTGAAATAAGTTTTTCCTTCAGAGTTTGAAACGCCACCAAACACTCTTCAGTAAATTCAAATGGAGTATCCTTCATCAATAAGTTACACAATGGCTTAGTGATTTTGGAGAAATCCTTGATGAACCTTCTGTAAAACCCAGCATGACCCAAAAAACTGCGAACACCCTTGACAGAAGTTGGTGGCGGTAATTTCTCAATGACCTGGATTTTTGCCCAATCCACTTCAATTCCTTTAGCTGAAATCGTGTGTCCCAATACAATGCCCTCCTGCACCATAAAATGACATTTCTCCCAGTTCAGTACCAGATTTGTCTCCTCACATCTCTGTAAAACCAAACTCAAATGTTCTAAGCATTCATCAAATGAAGACCCAAAAACTGAGAAGTCATCCATGAACACTTCAATGAACTTTTCAACCATATCAGAGAAGATTGCCATCATGCAACGCTGGAAGGTAGCAGGTGCATTACAAAGGCCAAAAGGCATTCTACGGTAGGCAAAGGTACCGTAGGGGCATGTGAATGTAGTTTTCTCCTGATCATCCGGTGCTACTGGTATCCGATTGTAACCTGAATACCCATCGAGGAAACAGTAATGTGTGTGACCAGCGACTCTCTCCAACATCTGATCAATGAACGGGAGAGGGAAATGATCTTTTCTGGTTGCTGTGTTAAGTTTGCGATAGTCAATGCAAACTCTCCATCCGGTAACTGTTCTGGTAGGAATGAGCTCGTTTTTCTCATTTGGTACAACTGTGATTCCCCTTTTCTTTGGCACAACCTGAACAGGGCTGATCCACGCACTATCAGAGATAGGATAAATGATGCCTGCATCCAGAAGCTTCAGTATCTCAGCCCGAACCACTTCCTTCATGTTTGGATTCAGTCTCCTCTGGCTGTCCACACTGGGCCGAAAGTTCTCCTCCATGAGAATCTTATGCATGCAAAGCGAAGGACTGATCCCTTTTATGTCGGCAATGGTCCAACCTAATGCTGTTTTATGTGCCCGCAGCACCCGTAACAGTTTTTCCTCCTCCAGATCACTGATTGTACTTGAGATAATAACTGGAAGTGTAGATAACTCACCCAAGTAGGCATATCGGAGATGTGGTGGAAGTTGTTTAAGCTCCAATTTGGGTGGCTGCTGTATAAATGGCAAAGGTTTTGATGGACCAGTCCCGAGTTCTTCAAAGGCCCTGTGGCGTGTATATGGGCGATTTGTTTCCAAAAATCGTGCACAAGTCTCCATCTCACTGGATTCAGATTGTGTGGATTGAGAATGCACAATACAGGCCTCATAAGCATCCGACGGATTGTGAAGCAAAAATGTGTCCTGTACTGCCCGGCTGATGACATCAATCTTGAAACAACTGTCCACTTCAGAAGGGAACTGCATGGCTTTGAACACGTTGAATGAAATCTGTTCCTCACCCAATCTCAGAATTAGCTGCCCCCTTTGAACATCGATCAAGGCTCTCCCGGTAGCTAGGAATGGTCTGCCTAAAATGAGAGGAATATCCCGATCCTCTTCCATGTCCAAAATGAGAAAGTCAGCTGGAAATATGAACTTTTCCACCTTGATAAGCACATCTTCAATGATCCCCCGTGGATATGTAAGAGATCTGTCAGCTAACTGGAGTGTCACTGTTGTTGCTTTAGCTTCTCCCAATCCAAGTTTCCTGAAAACAACAATGGCATTAAGTTAATGCTAGCACCTAAATCACACAAAGCCTTATCAAAATAAATATCACCAATTTTACAAGGGACAGTAAAACTCCCTGGATCCTTAAGCTTTGGTGGAAGCTTTTTCTGAAGTCTTGCGCTAACTTCCTTAGTGAGCATGATTGTCTCATGTTCTTCCAGCTTACGTTTGTTTGAGAGGATATCCTTCAGAAATTTTGCATAGCTTGGCATCTGAAATAGTGCATCCGCAAACGGGATATTGATATGGAGCTTCTTGAAGATTTCTAGAAAACGCTTGTATTGCTGCTCCATTCTATGTTTCTTCAGCCTTTGAGGAAATGGAATGGGTGGCTCATAAGGATTTACCGAAATAGTTGTCTTTTCCATTGATGTCTCTGGTTTCTCCTTTGATGTAGTTTTAAGCTTTTGCTTCTCCGTTTCCACAGACTCTTCTTCTTCCATAGGTACTACCGTGTCTGGAACTGCCCCCGACTTATTAACATGGATTTCTGGTAGTTGTACCCCACTTCTAGTTGTAACGGCCTTGGCATGCTCCCTTGGATTGATTTCCGTATTACTGGGTAGATTACCTGGTTGTCTAGTTGTCAATGCAATGGCCATTTGCCCCATTTGAGCCTCTAAATTCTTTATAGCTGCATTCTGATCATGAAGTGTTGCCTCGGTTTTCTTCATAAAATTGTTGTTGGCCTTCATGTACTTTGCAAACATCTCTTCTAATGGTAACTTTTTCTCTGGAGGTGGAAACTGACCCTGTGGTCTCTGTTGATTCTGATTGCTCCATGAGAAATTTGGGTGCTTTCTCCAACTAGGATTATAAGTATCTCCAAACTGATTGTTCTGTTGGCGTTGCCCCCACTGTGCAAAATCTGCATGCTCCACCCTTTGTAATAGAAGTGGACATGCTGCTGTGTCATGGTCAGCCCCACACTCATTACAGACCGACCACCTGGTTTGTGCTACATTGGCGGTTGGTTGCATATTTTCGACCTTGTGAAACAATGAATCAATTTTTGCTGACAAGGCTGAGACGGCATCTACCTCATAGACCCCCGATCCTTTTCTCTGAACGTCCCGTTCGGATGACCACATAGCTGAAGTATTGGCAACTGTCTCAAACAACCCTAATGCTTCATCAACATGTTTTCTACACACTGATCCACAGGATGACGAATCGATCATGCTCTTGAATGATGGATGCAACCCAGTGTAGAAGTATTGGACCTGGAGTCCCTTGCTAATCCCATGATGTGGGCACTTCCGAAGCAGGTTCTTGAATCTCCCCCAAGCTTCATCAAATGATTCGGAATTGCCTTGCCGAAAAACAGAGATGTCGTGTTTCAGCTGTGCAATCTTGGCTGGTGGGAAAAACTTGGTACAAAATTTTTGTGCTAAGTCATTCCATGTAGTGATGCTTGCAATAGGTTGAGAGTCCAGCCACTCAATAGCCTTATCCCTCAAAGTGTGTGGAAATAATCTCAAACGGACAGCATCAACCGAAATCCCCGGATATGAGAAATTCTGGCACATCTCCATGAAACGAGAAACGTGAGTGTGCGGGTTTTCTTCAGCTCTCCCATAAAATTGATGCCCATTTTGGAACAGATGTATGACATCAGTCCTCAGCTGAAAGTTCGGTTGCCCAAAAGGTGGATAGACGATGCTGGACTGACATTGAATGATTTGAGGAATCATGAAATCCCCCACTAGCATATTTCCTTCGTCCACAACTTCGTCTGCATTTTCTGGAACAACAGGATCTTCCTGTGCGTTAGCCATTAGGTGTTGTTGTGCCTCTCGAGTTTCTTTTTGAAATCGGTGGAGAGTGCGTTCAATTTCAGGATCAGCTGGAATCAATTCACCTTTAGACGACCTTAGCATAAAACTGGAGAAACAAACACCAAAAGCATTCAGTACTCAAAGAAACACAATAATTGATGAGAGTAAAAGTGACAAAAATAGCAGAAATTTCGAATTAAAGTCAAGATAACTAAAAAATAAACTAAAACTCAATCCCCGGCAACGGCGCCAAAAACTTGACAGGTCGAAAAAGTGTTCGACTTTGATTACCGCAAGTGTACGGATCGTTCAAGTAATAAAAATGGGTTTTAAAGTCCAAGTATCGTTCCCACGAAGATTGAGTAGTTTAGATATTATTTATCTCGACCCTAACCTAAAGTAGACAAATCCAAAGAGATTTGTTATGAAATTGTGAATTTTTACTAAATTGAACTAAAATTATGAAATTGAATGCAAATTAACTAGTGGAATGCCAAATGTGAATGTTTGATGAAAATATATGTATGAAAAACGTACTAGGTTCCCGAATCCCCTCGTAAGCTCACCTCTAATCCCTATTTCACAAATTGATGACACAATGCGTCGGTTGAAGAATCAATGCTCCTATTTTATTCAACAATCTCTCTCGAGTAGAGTTGAACCTAT